>JAOTRH010441315.1:0-32827 GCA_034768845.1 Heliamphora exappendiculata
ATGGATCGAACAGCTTAGGAAGGCTTGTATGGAAGGCTATTAAGGCAATTCAATCATCAAAGACAGGAAAGAGAAGAACCAGAAAGAAGAAAACCTTCTAACCGTAGTTCGACAATTAAGAACTGGGGGGAAAAACAAGACAACTGAAAAAGTGGTTAGCAGCCTCCCTACGGGGTTCGCCAGGGTAGCAGCCTTGTAAGGAAATGAGAAAGGGACTAGCGAGCTTTTAGGCGGAGTTGGGCTTACGGAGCTGAACTAGCAGCACTTACTTGACTGGAGCGGGACGGACTTATCTACTGATTCGCAAGTCGATAGATCTTTCAAGATTCTAGTAGAGAATCAACTGATTCGGTAGTTGCGGTCATTCCATCACTTTTATGGTCAAGATCCCTAGATAAAAGAAAGCATCTCGGAATATCTTTCTAGATGAAAGAGAAGATAGGAAAGGTCCCTCGGCTTGGTCTCTTCATTCGACTTACCCACCACGTGAGTCCATAAAACAGACCAAAGATGAAATTCAAAGTTCAGTTGACGTGAAGAAAGATGAAAAAGGTGAAATTCTTCCTTACGGGGAATGATAGGGAGTCCATCGTTGAGCTGAAGAACCATCTAACCGACGGTCTTTGATGTTAATAGGTACTATGAAGTCTTTCTCGGGAATAGAGGTAGCTCGTTCCGACGTATGGTATATTCATTTCCAAGAGAAAGTACACCATGGATCTCTTACGAGAGACCGGGAAGTTGGGAGCAAGGCCTATATCCAGCCCAATTGAGCAAAATCCTTTACGTATACGTAATAAGGCTGTATTCGGATGATGGTGATCCGCTTGATGATCCGAGAATGTATCAAAGACTGGTTGGAAAGCGTCACTATCTCACTATCACTCGTCCAGATCTAGCATATGCCGTCAGTGTGGTCAGCTAGTTCATGCAGGCCCCTCGCACCTCTCATCTCGATGCCGTGTATAGGATCTTGAGTTGAGATACCTCAAGACTTGCCCAGCGCGAGGGATTCTCTACTCTCGGAATGGGCACCTTCGCGTATCCGCCTATTCTGCTGATCCTATTACGAGAAAGGGCCTCTTACGTAAAGGCTGGTTCACAATCAGCATTATTTGGTTATTGCACTCTAGTAGGAGGTCACTTAGTTACCTGGAAAAGTAAGAAAGAGCCGATAGTACTTTTATTAAGGGGTTAAGATTGGTCTGTTACCTCATCCAATGTCATGGGAAGAAAATGCTCGAGAGTAACGAACTATCTAGAGGGTGTGTCTTGACTAGCGCCTAACCTTGCATCGGACTCTTGAGCTACTAGCAGTTGTCTAGTATTTTGCTGTTTTTGTTGGGTAGGGAAGTCGTCTAAGCTATGGTTGGTTCTAGGTTCGTTGTTCGTACCCCTCCCTCTCATCCAGGATTCTCTGAAGACGCCTACCTTCTCTACTGTAGGGAAAGGAATAGGCTGAGAAAAGCCGGTCTTTGTGAACCCTTTCCCCTATAGCTGAAATGACGATATCTAGGTTGATAGAATGCAACAGGAAAAGGATTCCCGCAAGACGTACTGACCGAGCAATCAAACTACATAGCGAATCTAATAGTTGAGCTTGTTCTTTCGCTAACGCGCGCGAATACACTAAGAGTTCTAGCTTGGCCGTTGCTTCGCAACCTTTCTCCATGAAAGAAATAAAAAATCGAACAGAAAGATCAATAAAAGGCGTGGGCGCTACCCCCATAAAGAGTATATAGTGCTAACCTTTCGTCTAAGCTCTCCTGCCTTACCTTACTAATATAGGGTCCTTACCTTCTTAATTAGGGTACTTCCTGTGAAAACCAGTTCGCATCATGCCTCTTTTTGGCACCTCCCTTTCTATGGCTCTTCCCATTCAAGAAAGGCGTTCTCATACGCAAGCCTTGTAAAGGGCGTCTACGCCTTTCGGCTATTGAGAAAGGCGAAAGCCCACTATTCTCATGATTTATTTAGCGAGAAGATCCTGAATAATAGCTTATAGAAGGCCCTGAACGATGGTATGCTACGACCCTTCCATGTAGTTGGTCTCAAGGCTGGGTTATGGGCTCCTTCGTCGCCCCCTTTATCTTAACGAATAGCCAGTGTCCTTCAACAGAGGCTTCTACTAGAATCTTCTTTCCCTAGCAAGAAGGGTACAAGAGCTGCGATCGTACTTGACTCGGGGAAGCTGTGCTATACCCTCAACCTGAAATGCTTCCGAGCCTCTCAACCTGCGTTTTAGGCATCGTAAACCTCCTCAGAGAGGCATGAAAGAGGCACGCATTACTGGTTCAGCCATCCCTCCTTCTCCCTCGATTGCTATTGATGGTGTGTTCGTATAGCTTTGTAGCTACAGGTGAGTTCGCTGCCTCGGTTCTCCTTATACGGCTTAGGTCTGTTGTAGCTACCAGTGAGTTCCCATTGATTGTAGGATTTCGCGTGCTTTATTGTTGACTTCCTACCCCGGCTTTTCTGTTAGTCATTTGTGGCAGAAGGGATTGCTTTTAAGCATGTCTTTTTCAGTCCGTCTTGTCCTTATAGCATCTCTTCCACATTGAAGTACTTCAGCCGTGTACTCTCCTTATGCACCATCTTCAATGCCTGCTGAAGTGTAGGAAAGGGATCCTTCAGCAGGATAGTCTCTTTCTGAAAGTTGAATAAAAGTAGTCTTTTGTTCACAAGACTACTTTTGTACACCACACATGAGGCGTGAATAAGGTGCCTATAAGAAATGTGATTTAAGGGATTCGAGTTACATACTAGATATGACACAACCATTCTTGCGATTCGGAAGACTTCTTTAGAACGAGCTGATAGCGATGAGAGTAGACATGAAAGTGGAAGAGGCAGGAACTACGGAGACCGATTCCACGGTTGTTGTTATCGGAACACGTCTTGGATCACTGGAGTTGTTGTTGTTGCTGAAATGCCTCAATGCCGTCAAGAAGATATCAAATAATCCCATAGGGACATGTTTGATCGGATTGCTTCCCCGATACTCAACTTTATGCTTTCACGTCTTCAATGCCTTCTCCCGGCTAGAGGCCACCACCAGAGGTGACCAAGGAGCTAGGCTTCGTTAGCCAGTTAGATAGTTGACTATACCGGAGGAGAAAGAAATCCCGGAGAATTCCCACTTTCTACTTTTTATTCCCAAACCTCGATATTATCATATCGCTACGCTTGTGAAAAAAGGAACCATTCTCTCCCAATTTCCTTACTTATTTTCAAAGCCTTCACACCGCACTATAAAAACTGACTGCTACTAACAAAGCACCAGGAGAAGCGCAGGGATGATGGGACAATCCCACGGCCTAGGGGAAGCAAAGGTTGTAGCGATCTGACTGCTATTATTTTCTTCACGTTCACCCGGAAATAGACTCCATATGCCTGAACGAGAGAGAATACTGACTTTGACAGTTATATGATTGGCAAAGAAATTGGAATTGACCCGACTACTGAACCGATTTCTGTGAAGATTCATACATGTCATCATTTAGTTGGTGATCTTAGCTGAACGGTGGACCGGGCCTTCAAGCCCTGAAACCCGCATTTCCTCACCTGCTTAGAGTTATAAAAACGATGGGATTAGACTGCTAGTCTTTCAACATGCCATTCCTACGCCCATTCTTTAACTACTTTCTTTTCTCTACCAGCTCTCCAACTCTACCTTCTGTGCTACCTGACCAAAAAAGAGTATGGTCTTTCTGAGAAGAAGAGCATATCTACCTTGAAGACCTTCTGGAAAGTCGCCTATTCAAGTAGCATACCTAACCAATATGAGCCTTAAGGGACTGGCCATTCTCATGGAAGAAACTTTCCCCGCGTATTGATTCATTACCGACGGAACGGAAAATGCTTGCAACTATTCCCTCCCTCCGAGCGATGAACCGTGATTGTCTAGCTGTACTACATCCCTGGGGAGTGAAGGGATAGGTGGAACAGGAGTTCTTTTTTCTTTCTTTACCGAAAGATCCATGACACCAAAAGTTTGAGCAAGTTAACAGCTTATAAAGTTTGTTTTCTAGTTTACATTCGACGTAAGACATTCTCTTTTTTAGACCATGTCACTACGCCCTCTCCTATTTTGATGATATTGTATTGTTGGTACGTAGACCGTCTCTCTCGTCTGCTACCTTTCCGTCATATGATTGCTTCTTTTGGTCAAAGGTCCATTACCGACCGCGCAATCTGGCAGATTGATGCTTCAGCCAGGATATCTGCTAACGGCAACCTCAAATGTCGGGCCATGTCTCACTTGTTTGTTGGCCTCCTTATCAACATCTTCATGGTGATGTTCTGGCTTCGAAGCCTACTAAGCCTTTCCTTATCTGCTGATTCAGTGACATAGATCAACGCTGACCTGACCCCATTCTTGCAGATAAGCCCTTCTACTTCTTTTATGCGAAGGGGGATGCGAGAGAACATGGTAGATTCAGCCCAGTAGTGTCAATAGTCTCGAAAAGGGTGCCATAGCTTTTTCTTTCTACACCTGCATCTTCTACTCAAGCTTTGTTAGTGACAACAAGGTTCCGAAGGAAAAACGACTGCCTTTCTCACCAGTGGGCGAGTCTGATTGATCCAATCACGACGAATGATGTCAACCCCTTCTTTTGCGCCTAACTTGACTCTGATTCCCCCACTATGAGAGCTGATCCAGGGGCTAGTCCGGCTACTGAATTTACGAAAGCCTGTCTTTCCGACTCAATGTATTGCCCTTTGGGACCAGGATCTGACGAGGAAGTGAGAGAGGGGACACCAAACATAGGTGCGTACCATTGCCCCAATCCAATGGACTATGTAATACAGGGAACAACCCATGGAGGTTGGGACAGAAAGAAAGCAAAATAGGAATAGGATAAGTACTCTTACTTGTGCTATTACTCTTCGGCCAGGAGATGGTGATCCAGGTGATACAAGAGAATTGAAGCTTTCTACCGACCGGACAGGAATGAGGGAAGACAGAATCGTTATGAACTCTTTCTATACTAAATTCTCGATGAGAAAGACAGATGTCGGTTTGGGAACCGTCCCCGAGACCATTCCTCCCTTTGTCATTATCTTACTCAAACTAGTCCTGAATGAAAGTCCTAAGCGGGCTACCTCTTTCTTCGGTCATTGCTGCTAGCCCGGATCCCGCGTAGAAAGAAGCCATTGTTTAAGCACGGCAAGGCTTTTTTTTCTCGTTCAATGGACCGGAACCCGTGGAACGAGGAAGAAAGAGTTATAGCCCTATCTGTGTCCTCTTACCTATCGCGGGTATGGGACCCCGAAGGGAATGAAGTACTCGTTGTGGAGGGAGAAGCTGTTGCGAGCCCACCTTAAATGATAGAAGTGGAATGAGAGGACTTATTAGCAACGATAGGAGTGAAGTTCAACTCCGTGTTCTATTAGGATTAACTACTGGACCCTCCAGCACTTCTAACAGATTGACGGCATGGAACGAGAAATAAGTGTGGGTACGAATGCACATCCATATACTGGGTTCAATAGGGAAGGAGAACTAATGAGGTAGCGGGAGAAGGACATTAGAGATCTCATTGGCGACTATAACTATAGGTGTTAAATAAAGATCAGGCAGCGGGTAGCTAGTCAAAAAACGAGACTGCAGCTGTATCCGGTTCGAGTCCCTCCTGTCTCTGCACCTTTTATTAGTGTCACACCCTAACTCAGATAAGCTACGGCCAGTGCCTGGTAAGCGAGATCGAAGAATTGCCCTCTTCAAGCCTATATAGAATACCCTTGCTTAGCTGATCGGAGCGAGAGTTGTCATTATTTACCTATTCCATATTCCATTCCGGTTGACCAATGAAAGTTCAAGCAGTATCAAATCCAGTTCTTGATTCGGTAGGCCTTCTTCCAATTCCAAGTCGTATAATAGAGGGCTACTGATTCCTTCTTGGAAATGTTGAAAGCGTAGAAGACCCGAATGGGTCATTCTTTACAGTGCCGGTGAAGAAGAATAATGATGAGATCCTGGCGAAGAAGTCGAAGTGGCTGATGCTAGCCTTCTATCCGCCATTTCCTTAGATTAGTTAAAAAGATCCTTGCGGCAAGAGGAAAAGCTTTATTGGCCTTTCTTCTATCTTTCGCCCTACCACTGGTGCAATTCTCTCTGGAAAAGAGGAAATACGGTCCAAAAGGGCTAGTGCTTCTATACAACTAGCAAGTTTTTAATACTTATATAATAGAGGTGGCTAAAGCCCCTCAATGATCTTATTCAGTATGGTACGCCGCTCAATATTCCAATATCATCCTTTAGCTTGTTCCTAGCTTTCATTTTGGCATGTAGCCAGTAAGCCACATATCTTAACTAAGCCAAGCCAGTGTATTATCTTGCGCTAAGGCTTAAATCGTTCGTTTCCAATACCGATATCATCGTAAGTTCCCACCATTCTGATATAAGTGTATCGCAACGTTTAATAGGATGAAAAAGATGAATGCATACTTTAGGGACTTAGGATCGAGTTCCACTTTCTCGACATCACTACTCAAATCATCCCGATTTAGTATCTCCGAGACTTGGTAATCAGCGGTGTTCGTCTCCACAAGCCCGAGCTGAAATAGAACCCCTAAGATGAGTGATGCACACATCAAAAGTAGCATATTAGTAAGCATATTAGAAGATAAGAGTTCTTTACTCAACTTATTTACTTTCTTGCTTCTCTTCGTGGGAGAAGTTATCCTTCTCTTTTTCGATACCTGCTCAGACATATCCCTCGATGTATATGGTACATTGCCTGTATGCTGAGACACAGCCCATACCGTTTCACCGTCAAGTCTTTTAGAAAGAAATATAGTACTGCCCGCAGGCAAAGAAAAGATCTGGTACGGTGTTGTTGTGGTCCTGGGTCAAACGCGACAAGACTGAAAAAGGAGGTTGTTTAGAAAGGAAATAGGGATAGCTTTTTACCAAAGTCCTTAACTCTCCTTTTCTGGACTGTTGGCGCAATTGGTTGAATAGCAGGACGTAAGGCGTAGTATAACTATGATTATATATCTTATTGTTATGCTTTATATTCATTTTCAAGCGTGAAGAGAGTAGTTTTGTGCATCGAGCGATTCTATTTCATGTCTAAACTCATTCCATAGTTTCATATGGACAGTATGATGGTTTCCTCCTCCGGTCACAGTTCGTACATATAGCTCGTATGCTTTAACTATTTCATCGATGGTATTCTTTGGAACAGCCTTTGGAATAGCCTTTGAAATAGCGTTCAGAAAGAATAGTAGATGAGCCCTTGGTATAGGGTCGTTTACCCAGTGCACATTGTAGGCATTAGATAGGTCCTCGTAATTGGGATTCAAATCCCCATTTGAGGCGGACGACAAGAAGGATGTCGGAATCTCCTTTTGAGGGAGGAAATCGAGTTCCCGAAGCAAGTCAAACGTCGTTCTTTCCACTGCCGCCTTAGTTTCATGTTTGGTTCCAGCGACAATGAGCTCTGGTAAAGTGCGATCTGACGTCTGAAAGAAGATCCTCCACTTGAAGGCGACAGCAAGGTCTCGTATGTAAATCCTTAGCCAGGCTTCTGAATCTCCCCCAAAATTCCATAATGCTTTCTTTCTTACAGCATTAGGCTTAGGAGACTCAATACCCTTGGGCGCAGTAAAAGGAATCTCTGCAACCCCATCATCATAGCTGAAGGTTCAACTGGGCGAATCAGCCCCACTATCTTTCTCTGTCTGTCTTTGTGCTTGGGTTCTTTCTTCCTTTTCTCCCAAGGTCGGGGGAAGACTCTCACTGACCGAGCTTCTCTACACTGACCTTTCTTCTGGTCTCACGAATTGGATTTGAACCAATATCTCAGGACGACTTTCCTTTTAGTCGATCGCGATCCCACCCACCCTCTTTACCAAATCATCGAACAACCTCTTATGTACAAATCCCACCTTCCCTGGTGGGTCCCCTATCCCCCGCATTGGAACGTGAGCAAGGCTCCATAAAGTCTAGTTAAGCTACAGGAAGGCGCGGGTAGTTGGCCTTGTTTTCGCCTACCATGGTATGTGTTGATCCCCTGGGGCAGTTAGCATCCTAACCTCAGCTGGTAGCTTTAGCTATTAGCTGTTGTGGGTGGTAAGTCAGATCGGAACTTCTTGCTAGCTAAATGGGTTTGTGTGTGCAAGGCGGAACTCGTCTTCAAGTGTAGGATGTGATGCTCCAACAGTGACGGAGTGGGAGTCACATCCGCTGGTCTCGACTAAAGGTTCTTAGGCTTTACATAACGAGCATAGGGATGTAAAGCCGTCTCCCAGACAGATTGTTCCCTTATTACGACTATACTAAAAAAGGGGCCATCAACTAGGTTAGGTCATTCCATCGGGGCTTGACGAGCTTCGGTCGCTCTCTATAGTTTGACGCGAGTCATCTGTGCAGCCTCAATAGGTAGAGCAAGAGGAATCGGGTGAGCAATGAATCTATTCGCTAAGCTGGCAAACCTATTCACCTGACTTTAGGCTCCATGTTGTCGCCCCTCTCCTTACAGTCGAGTGCTTTCGCCCCTGATTTTGAAAACTGGGTCGGCCCTAACTAATGGCTTTATTAAGGCATACGCATGAGCAGAGGTTAGTTAGTGGCTATCCCACTAATTCCTTCTTCTCCTTTCTATTTGAATCACCACAGGAAGTTGCACTGGTACATGAAGATCTTGAAATAAGGAGCACAACCATTGAACTTCACATGTTGCTTCCAACATTGCTCTGTATTCAGCCTCTACTGAACTACGGGACAGAACTTCTTGCTTCTTAGAGTACCAAGAAAGAAAATCATCCCCTAGAAAGACGCAATAACCAGAGACAGACCTCATAGAATTGGGACAAGGACCCCAATCCCCTTATCAGTATAGGCAGTAATTGAAGGGTGAAGGCTAAGAGAGGATTTAGAAGAAGAAAAGAGTCCCAGACTGAATTTTAGATACCTCCGGACCCTTTAAGAAGCTTGGAAATGAGGCACACCTGCAGAAATTGACTCAATTTATGAGCTGAAAGCCATCGGATAACAATGTCAAAGCTTACAAGGTTCGTGGGAATGAGGTCAATCAAAAGGGTCTTGGCCCTCAAAATCGATCTTAAAATCTTTGTATACCTCACTTGCAATAATGACGCCGTCATTTGCAGTTTCAATAAACTTAACCGACTCTAGGCTACTATAGGATTTGTGGAACTTCTTAGCGAAAGAATGCGGAACGATGGACAAAGTAGTACCATAATCAAATAGAACATGTGCATCACAGGATTCAAACGAGAGGGTACCTGTCACCACATCAGCTACAGTCTCCGCATCCTTTGCATTCATGATAAAGGCTCGGGGCCTTGCATGGCTTTCTCATCTTTTAATGCTAGCGGGCGAAGCACTTAGCCGCACTTGCAAGCATTGATTCTTTGCTCATTCATTCTTAGCTCTATGAAGAGCTGGATCTTCTGCCTTACGATCTTACCTGTCTGCCCATCTTCTTAGGGCTTTCCCTTCCATAGCTGCTGTAAGGCATGGCCCCACGAATCATACCCGGACCAAGATCCAACTGGTGCCTACCTCAGGGGAAGGCTTATCCACAAAGGCTTTATGGTCCATCTTCTGTTAATCAAACTAGCTCTCCAACTCGCCTCTTTCCTTTACAGTCAATACGCTTCGCCCCTCACCTTGCCTGTTTTAACTGATTGACTTCAAGAATCCCCTCGATTAAAGCTTGGCTGAAGGGAAGCTAGGCCAAACCAGTCTGTGAATCTAGCTTACAACAAGATCCGTGACGGTAAGGTCTCCAGATCCCACTGCTTCCTAAGGTGGTAAGCCTCACTAACGAGACTACGAGGAAGAGGACGCAACTCGAATCACTTAATAATGAATTCCCGTGGTAGAATAAAATCGACTTAACCAAGTCGACACCGGAGTTAAGGTGATCGCATCTTGACAGTTCAAAGATCTCTTAGACCGATCTAGAATACCGTCCCGCGGGCCCCTTTAGGCCCCAGGCTTAATTGGCTTCGGCGGTTTCTCAATCCTTGGATTTTGAACTTGATGATTTTATTTAATTGCATTACCTTCTTCTTCCTATTCTTAATTAGAAGAAATTCGCCAAGAAGGCTATGAAGGTTGGTACCTTTTACCTTAGATCACGGAAGCGGGAAAGCCTATTATATTAAGTAAGGGCCAAGCGAATATAGTAAGGCGACCGGGAGACAAGCAATTTCATACTTACTGGTCGGTCCGTAGCCCGTAGGACAGAACTGACTTCTTCTCTTATATAATGCCATCAAGACGTATAGGTGTGTTCAAGACTCCGGCTTAGCCTTTCCTATCTTCTTTGTAGACTTCATTCTACTATTAGTTAGTCTAGTCTAGTATTAGGCTAGGCTTCGGTGAAAGGGCTTCAACATAAAATAGCCAATGAGTCAACGGCAGCTCAGTCCACGGATCTGGTCTGAAGGGATTAGTAAATAAGGGAAAGAAAATCTTGTTTCAAAACTGAACAGGCTAAAAGAATGAATGTGGGCATCGGTCGAGCGACATGCCTCCTATAGTAACTTAGTTGAATTGAGTCGTGGTACCAAATCCTATCTTCCCTTTAGGTGATGTGCGATTCAAGTAGGCCTTTCTGAAAGCGAGTCGGAGAGCCACTGAACTTCATTCTTTCCTCCGGTTTGAAACCAATCCTTATTGCCTGTCCTTCCACTTCAAGGAAGAAGGGGCGAAGCGGAAGAAAGGAAAAGTAAGTTGCAAGTCGAGAAAGAGAGAGCCTCAAAGGAGAAGTGATCAAATTAGCCCTCGTCAAGCCCCACTACTAGTAAGGAAGGCAGTTCACCAGGTAAGGCCTCCCAACCCAATAAGAGTTCAGTCGTAAGTCCGCCCCCTTCCACCTTTCATCCCCCTTTCAAATTTGAAATCTATGAAAAGAAGGGATTATCCGCGGATATCCTGACCTGGTTAAAGAGATCGGGAACGGAAGTAAAGCGGGCGGAACCTTAACTCCACCATAGGCCGTACGGAGACTGCTAGCTGCCTGTTTCAAATACAAAGTAACTAGCAACCATCCTGACGCCCAGCTTTACCACAGAACCAGAAAACAAGTATGCAGCAATACAGAGCTCCTTCGTTTAGGTGGCAGTTCGCCTTTGGATCATAAAGATCGAAAAAAGCCTCCTTCGGCACCTTGATCTGTCCAGGGCTATTTGATTTTGACTAAGCCGAATCTGTGGACTGAGTGGATAACTATTTTCTTATAGATATAGGAGTGGGGCTACTCTTCGCATCGAGAAAATTCAATTTGTTGTTAATCGTTATCTCCACGGGCGTGGGTTCTAGGCAAGGAAGACTACATTTTCGGCTCGAAGGAAGATGACTCCGTCTGACTTCCTTCGGAACCTTATTTATGGGAAAGCGAGCTCTATAGCCTACTCTTCTTTCTGAATGAAATTCCAAAGGCTCTTCCCGATCTGATCTTGCCACGACCTCTCCGAAAGAGCTACTTTGCGCTAACAGCTGCGGATCTTAGAACAACTGCTTCTTCTTATTCTTATTCTTTTTCACCGCCAACCTTTAATGAACAGTCGACTCAACTGACTGGGATGACAGGACCGAACTACCATAATGAAAGGAAGGATTGAGCGTAACTGGTTTGGTAGTAGAAGTTTCGTAGGTAGAAATAGATAGACAAGCGAAGGAAACATCCCTTCTTCTCTTACAATTGGATTCTCTTTCTCTTGTTGAAAACATAGATTGGCGCAGTTGTTCAGTAAGGAGTCAAGCTGTCCGATTGTAGGAAATCTTGATCGATAAAGCGGATCAAGCAAACTGGTACGGCTATTGGCTATGTCCTTATGAAGGTACCTTGCTAAACTGAATTCAAATCGATAAGCCATTTCACCTTACTAAGCGATCGTCCAATGGGCATAGACCCGAATCACAAGAGGTGGGAGGTAAGCTAGCATTCACTGCTGAGTCAACAAGACTTTTTTTCTTTTTCATGTGCTTTCAAAAATCTGTCTTTCGAAGCACTTGATTTCATAAACAAAACCTGCATGCTGAACACTGAAGGTCCTATGGCTGGGTCCCTGAGTTCGCTAGGGCGGTCCGAGGATCAACAACAAGATTTGGAATATGATCTCGCTCCATCGATTAAGTCATATATGCTTAACACAGGCCAATTCTAGCAGAAAATTTCCTTCATTTACCTTCGTGACCCTATTGACAAGACAGAGTCTATTTCTTCTTGATTGTGGAAGAAAATAGGAAAAGTACGGGGATCCCATTCCTTAGTCAGGACCAGGGCCTCTTCGTGAGCCCTAGTTCTAGTGTAAGCAGAGAAATTAGCCTTATAGAAGCACAAGCGGATATCATAGAAGGTGGGGAACTCAAAATCCACCTTGGCTCTACTCTTGATTTAAAGGACTCCCTTTTTTAAGGCACTCGAAGCAGGTCCTTCTGTTAGACTGAATTTACGAGGAAGGTCTGATGCACGAAGTCTTCTTTCCGAGGTCAAGAACTGACTCGTTTGCTAGGGATATTGGCACGGTATGCTTGGATTGGTATACTAGATTACTATTCTTTTTTTGACTGCCTATCCCAGAGCTTGCTATTGTGGTCCGATGTCCCCTGTTCACCGACTCCTTGCTTCCTGTCTTATTCTTGAAGGCCCATCTTTCTAAGAAAATAGATGATGACAGGCATGGGAATATGTGAAATCTGCTATTCGAGAGGCAGGGACGCGTTTTAAGGCTCTCTTTTTACCTATACGTTAATCTTTGACTCCTATTGATAATTGATAGGAGTTCAGTTCCCCTTCTTTGGAGAAGAGATCGGTACTTTACGCTGCTAAGATCATTCTCGTTCTACATTAAACAACAAGACGTTCAGGCGCTTGCATAGACCCCTTTTTTTTCAGTCCATCGCATCGGTCAGAAAGAAAGGGAGGGAGATGCGCTAAGTAGGAAGGCAGAGTTGGCTTTCTTCCGTCTCTTCTCGAACAGCTTAGTCGCTCTTTTCTTTATTTCCCCTGTGATGAAGAGTCCCAGATGGTATGGTGAAAGGCCTAGAGCTGGGCTTAGGGTTAGGGCCAAGGAGAGTAAGCTGACTTTTCTTTTCAAGCTCTTGGTTCACGCGAACTCATGTCTGTCGTTGTCGATGGCTATCACTTGGTCTTATCCGATACACCTTTCTAACGAAGTGGAAGACCCTTTTTGTTTTGCATCTTTCATCGGGCAGCGGACAAGCAGGAAAGTCATGGGAGATGTGACTACCATCTGGTTTGGATCAAACATTCATTTATGGGTTCTATTCACAGAAGAAGGAATCGTTCTATCGTCGGGTGCAGGTAGGCGAATTTCTCTAAAGACGGATATGTTTGAATGCGGAAATGAAAGATAGGCTAGTCCCTATGGATCCGAAGGAAGGTCACTTCTTTTTACGGGAGTCCGCTCATTATTTTAATATCAAATTCTATATATATCTATCTATTTTTTTTTAGCGTAAAAGTGGCATAGCCAATACCTCCTAGGGTAAAGAAGTGAATAAAGACCACAGCCTTTAGCCTCGAATGCACCCTTATAGAGTGTATAAGTATGTTTAAAACAATTTAGTAAGTAGAGTGTCTAAGGAAGAAGGACTTCGCGGAAGCAAAAGCCCCTCAACCAATGATAGTTGTAAAGCTCTAACATCAGCTCGAAGCCCAACGCCATTGCTTGGTCCGTACTCTCTTGTCCGTTTTCTTCTGACTTGGCCTCGGAGCAGGTCTATCAGCGCAAGCTTACTGATAACGACCGGGATAACCAAGACGAGAAGGTCCTTTCAAGCCAATCCCGTTCATCTCTGACCAAAGAAATGAGGTTACGTAGACCAACACGCAGCCTCTATACCAGTACACGCTTGCAAAGGGTTGAAAGCTTAAGATGCCATCAAATTGGATGTGAACAAATTCCTTAAATCCGCTCTTAGAGTTCGAGAATCCAAGCGTACTGTACTAAAGTACTCAAGTGTCCTTTCCTTTTGTTGCACAACCTTTCAGCACGCCTTTGTCCTCGATCGATCTTGGTGAGAGAAAGGGTTGGTTAGGCGTCTGCCGATGCAGATGCGAGGGGAGCTTGCGACTAAAAGGATCTCACTAATGCTTGAAGGGCAAGCTTTGTATGTTGTCTTTACTCGTCTCGGTATGCTTCCCTGTGCCTTTGAAGCGTTTAAACGAAGAAAATGGAAAATTCCACGCTATCCCCGGGTATCCCTCCATCTATTGTCTCCCTTTCTACCTTTCAGGTTTCAGCCTTAACAATTCAATGTTAGAAATGCCTGTCGGTTTGCTTCTCTAAAGGTTCTGGGTACCCCTAGTAGGAATACGTGTAGTCTAGCTTTCTCCTATTGCCAAAATCATAGACTTCTCCTCCGGTTCAGCTGCAAGGCTTATCTGTTACCCGCCCATCAGTGGCATACCCACTTTAGGCTTACCCTCCCCGGCTTCTCTATCCTGGGCCTGAGCAACGAAGTTCTTTCCTCTGAATCTTCGAAACCTTTTCTTTTTCTACTTGGACTGTATGCTTACGGTTGCTACTCTCCGGACCAATTCTGTGAGTTGGTACGTCAGTTGCTCCCTTCACATCACTCATCTTTCACTGACCTTATTGGTTTATTGGTTTTTCCTCGGCACCTCTTCCCCTGTCAGAGGCTCCTGCTCCGGTAGGGGTAGGGTAGGGCTTCTCCGCGTTAGCCTATTGCAGCTCCGGGGGACCTTGACACTGCCTCTCATAAAAGGTTGTTGTTGGTTCGTCTGGTCATAACCTTTGTTGTTCCTTTGGTGCTTTTGTGTATGTCATCTGGAAACAGAGAAATGGTATCCTTTTTCGTGGTGAGAAGATCTCATACCATGCCATGATGAAACATCTGACTAAAGTAGTCTTATATGTTAGGAGCCCCAGATGCCCCTTCTATACAAGCTCTTCGATCCCGCCCAATCAGCATCACAAAAGCCTGTAACCCTAATATGACCATTATCTCGATATACCAATCCACGTCCTTCTATATAGGGGCACCCTTTAGATACTTCAAGATAGGAAGAGCTTCTTCCCTGATCTGGGTGGGGAAGATCGTGGAGCAGCTTAGAAAGGATTGACTAAGCACACTCCCGGAAAGCAAGATCTGGGCGAGTAAGCTTAAGATAATTCAACTTAGCCACTAGTCTTCTGTACCTCTCAGGATCATCCAAGAGATCACCATCATCTTTCGGACTTTCTGATTTGGAATCATCGGAGAATCAACTGGTTTGCATCCTAAGAATCCGGCCTCTGAAAGTCAGTCAAGTATATACTTCCGCTGAGAAAGAGCAATCCCTTTCTTGGAACGAGCAACTGAAATTCCCCAAAAAGACTTTTGTTGCCCTGGCCTCAAACCTCTTCTTCAAGTGAGCCTTGAGAGCATCAATGCCTCTCGTGTAATCTCCTGTAATTACTATATCATCAACGTACACAATCATCAAAATTAGCCCAAAAGGTGAATTGCGATAAAAGAACGAGTGATCACCATTACATTGAACCATTCCAAACTCACGTACCACAGTAGAAAACCGACCAAACCTCAAGTTTTTAAGAAGGATTTAACCCATACAAATCTTTCTTTAAACTTGCACGCTCACTCAGACTCCCCCCTGAGCAAGCCGGTGCTTGCTTCATATAAACCTCTTCATCTAAATTTCCATGGAGAAAAGCATTCTTGACACCCAACTGAGACAGGGGCCTTCACTATAAGGCGGAGGCCGCTAAAGTCAGCAACAAGATGATGGAGGCTGCTTTCGCAACTGGGGAAAAAGTCTTTAAGTAATCAACCCTTCTGGAGGCCTGAGCGCAACCCTTTACAACTAAGCGAGCTTTTCAAAGGAGCTAAAGATCCCCGTAATGTTGGATAGATTTTGACTGTATAAAGCCATTTACAACCCCCTCAAGGGACTTTCCAATAGGAAGCTGGGGTAGCCTTTGCCCAAGTACCCTTTTGCGCTCGCATTTCCTCTTCCATAGCTGCCCGGAAACCTGAATCAGATAATGCCTCAGGTAAAGAGGTAGGTTCGGGATAAGAAGAAAGAGTGGACTTTGAAGATTGGTACAAAGAAGAGAGAGCTCTATGTGTGACAAAAGACGAGATAGGATGCATTGTGCAACTACGGGTACCTTTACTATATACGGAAGATTAGAGTCAGAAGGAGGTAGCTCAATTCAATAAGGTAAGGGCTATATATAGGCAGGGAATCTCTCAACACCATCTATCCGAGCAGTCCACTTCTTATTCATCTAACTTCTATTACGTCATTAGTTGAGAAAGAATGGGATTGAGTCAGAGCTTCAAAGCTCTCAGTTAGTGATTCTTTGCCTCTAATTGAGAGAATCAAAGCGTCAGTACAGAGATGGACTGGAAATGACCTCTCATATGCTGGGGGCTTACAACTGGTTCAGAGTGCCCTCTTTAGCATGCAAGTTTACTGGAGTACTGTCCTCGCCAGTGCAGGTTTTGATTTGAAGACAATTGAGAAGATCTGCAGAGGGTTCTTATGGTCTGGTCCTAACCATTCTTAGGAAAGACGATCCCCCCGTGATCAACAATAGAATAGATGCCTTTCGGCCTATTACAAGATCAGTTCACAGAAGACAGAAGGTGGAGAGGCGTCAGGGCTAATAGACCTGATCATGAAGGAGGCTTGGGATATCAGGATGCAGGGATGTGCTTTGTTTAGACTTGCTCAGAAGCTCCAGAGTGTTAAAGGCAGGTTGAAACTCTTGAATAGACAGTTCTATTGTGAGATTTCTGCTCGTGTGGAGGATGCTAGAAAGAAGATGGAGCAGCTGCAAACGGAATATTGGCGGACCCGTTTAATGCTCAGCTTGGGGAGGAGGAAAGGCTACATGTGAATACTTTTTGCCGAGTTGAGAATAAAAGAAATGAAGAGTCGATTTTTTGCTTTTGCTTTAAAGGCTGAATCTATATATTGTTTTCTTTTTTCTTGTCTTTTTTGAAAGTCTGCTTTATCCGCGACAGTATCAACAAGTCCAAGGGTTTTGGCTTCTGTTGCTGACATAAAAGAATCCCTCTCCATCCGCAGCGGAATCCGCATCTCCATCTTGAGTACCCGCATCATCTCCAACAGCTGCCCTCGAACCCTTGCCCAGATCAGAAATGGGAGCTTCGGTTCGATGCTTTGAATCCTATTGATCATTCAAGTAAAAAAAGTCGTGAAAGAGAGAAAGATTAGGAACAAGACGGGTTGGTTTTTCGAGCTTATATAGTAGTTATGCCCCTTGATGGGGAATAGATCATCATCCGGGGATTTTTCTAGTCCTTAGAACGAAGCAACAATGGCCTCTGTTAGGTTTGACCTCGTAGATACCCCCTCCGCTATAAAGCAACACAAGGGGATCCGGGTTCAAAGACCTGTGCTCTTCCGTTGCCTGCCACGGTTAACGCCGGGGAAGAGATCAGTCGCTCAGTTCGTTCAGTCCGGCGGATTCCTAGGTACGTTTGCTTAGCTAGGCCTTTTTGCCCATTCCGCTTTGTCGTCAGGTGTGGGCAGATAGGCAGGGATAGGAATTGTTTGAGTTGTCCCGGGTAAATCCCTTGGTCTAGGGGTCTTGTCAACATGGGCACTGCGCACACGTCATATCTCGTTGCTGGCTCTCCCCGAATCACCCATGGATTCTCATGGAAATTCCTGCTTGGAATGTCTCGGACCCGGATGGAAGATCACAACTGTGTGGAACCTATTCATTTATTGATGGAATGAAACCGAGTAGATAGGTTCTTTGTGCGCACTTGTCAGTTGGAGCGGCATGCATACCTACTTTTGAATAATATGTGTCAACAGGAAGATTCTAAGCAAGGCAGACGTAGCATTTCGCGGAAGGAAGAAAGATCGGCGACACCGTTCACTTAGATTAGAGGCCTAGTTGACGACCCCCTTCTTGATGGAGAGGTAAGGAAGACGCTTCTAGTGAATTCAAAGATGTATTAGCAGGCTTGGCATCGGTTACATAGAACATAAAAGGGCGGAAGGCTGCTTGTGTGCTTGCTTAATACACCACTTCTGCTTCATTCTGGTACTGATATCCCATGGGTCTGTCCTTGTCTCAGCAGTTGTTGGGCTCGGGAGGATCCGCCTGATGTTTACATACTCGGTCGTATGAGCCGGCCCTAAATCATTTGGTAAGCGCATTGCTTTTCGCTCCAATAATTCCAAGCTCCGGGAATCAAGAAGCTCATTATAGTGAAGTGAAGCAGATTTCTCTTCTTATTAATCTAGATCCGAAACTGCTTCTAAAGTTGTGTAATTAAGAAAGACCAGTATGTAGCTATACAGGCAACTTGGAGATGGCATAGCAAAATATGTTCTTTTTGAAGCTTCTTAGAATGTCTAAGAATTCTCTCTTTTTTATAGCGTTCTTAGACGTTATAAAAGGCATCTATCCCCATGATGGTGAATAGATAATAATCCGGGGAGGAAGAGGGTTAGCCACTATCTAAAGGCTGAGGCTGTGGTCTCAATCTTTCTTGATGGTTTACCCTAATGGGGTATTCACGTAGTGACCAACACTGACCTCTTTTAATCCGATCAATCAGTATGTGCTCTTTCCGACTGGTGGGAATCTTCCTTCTTACTGCCCTTGCCAGGCTTCTTAATTCATAGGGACAGACATCAATAGGTATCAGCCTAGGAAGCCCATTTCTTTGATTCCCCTCCATGCTGCCTACAAGTCTAGTGAGTCTGCAGAGTCTTTTGCGCGTCACATTCATGATTTGCATGATTCAAAACCAGTAAGAAGAGAGCGAAGTGAAGCATGTTTATTCCCATACCCGAGCGTACACACATTAACTAGTAGAACTGAACTAATAATGGGAAGAAAACCATAGGTCCAATATTTGATTTGCTTGCACGGGCTAAGCCAACAGAGAATATTGGACTGATATCAATATCACTAGCAGCTCTGGAAGGGGGGCCTCTTCTCCTTTCCTCAAAGGAAAGAAGAACGAACTTGTGAAAACCCTCAGACTGAAGGGTGGAAGTTCTTCTTCTGTAGAGCCTACCTTCGGCAGATACTAAGAAACATTGTAAATCAATTGGATCAATTGGTTCTGAAACTGAAACTACTTGATCGAGATAAAGACCCAAAGCGAGTTACTGACCGCCTTGTAATAGATATCCAGAGTCAAGCTCTGGTTGCATAACCCTATGTGCAGTGGCGGGTACGTCGCGTTACAAAAAAGATCCTTATCCAAGCGAGCGCTTTCAAAAAGTCAAAGGTTCCGAAGGAAAGGACCTCTCTCTCCGGTCAAAGGACAGCCTTTGCAGGCATACGAGATAGGCCCATTGCTTTGCTTCATATTAATATGAGAAAATCTGATAAGAAGGCCTTTTCAAGCATACAATATCAGAATAGTCCATTGCAGAAATAGAAATGCCTCCGGGGTCTCACCCGATATCTTATCGAAGCAAGACGTCTCGATCTATACGCCATACTCCGTTCACCCGATCTCATCACTTCGAAAGGATCAGTCCCTCCATCGACTCCTAAAAGATCGGTCGCCTACAATACGGGAACTCCCGGATCTACGCATAGCAGCTGGCTTCCTGTCGAGCTGCCGTTCCTGACATGCACTTCGAATCTACTTGACCGCATCCATGCTCCCATCTCTACTACTCACCCTGCAAGTCATTGCTTGATCTGAGCCTGAAACATACTGAACCTCCATCTTGCCTTTATCCCAACACACCCAAATACGACCATTAGCAGCAAAATAATAGTTATTTAAACATTCCCACCCTGAAAAGCAAGATTGTTAAATCCTACTATACTTTTAGGCCAACACTCTAGTCTCCAAACAACCCACTATAGCTAACTTATATCACGCTCTAAAGAGCTTTATTGCATTATGCTTATCGGCCTTATTTAGGCCTCTGACATTCCACACTCCAAGCATCAAGTGATGAAACCATCAGCTGCCCCTACCCGCCATGGTATCTCCATCTCCATTTGCAAAGTCTCCAGCTCTGTACCCAATGGCCTGAATCTTGAGCCATCTTTATGCATCTGTGAACTACTCCCGGCAGATGGGAGTTGGCTGCTTGCTCTTCTTAGGGATCTCCCACTTCTCCATTTCTTCTTGCTGGGAAGCCTGAGCCAGTGCTTGATCAGTAGCCTGTACACCCCTCGACCCTTCAGCAGATTGCCCTTTGGGAACAGTCTATGTCTACCATCCTTCAACACCACCCATACTTTCCTCTCAGCAATAATAGCTCTACAGGAGTCTCTTTTGTGCCCCCAAAACTAGCATCTCGAGCACCTAACCGCCATGGGAAGCCACTCATAGCTCACTCTTTGTGTGATTCTATCCCCATCTGGTCCTGTAAACTGAAAGTCCTCAATGAGTTCTTTCGATGTATCTATATCAGCGTTGATACGAGCATAGGACAGCCTTTTCCTCTGAGCAGTCATTTGGTCAGTCCTAATAGGGTTGCCAATCTTCCCAGCCAATTTATCCAACACCTCAGGCTCCCAATATTGCAAGTCAAGATTCTCCAGGTGGATCCACACTGGAACTTTCTCAATCACCTCATCATCTTTGTTTCATTGGGGAATGGACATTATTGGACCGAGAAATCCGCCCTCATCAAATGGACACCGGTTCATCCTGACCGTGACAGACGACTTCTCCAAATGGGCCGAAGCCTTTGCTTTCTCTCTTCCCTTCCCTCTTCGCTAACCTCTATTCCGTTGAATGCTATGTTGTTAAGTCTGGGATCGCTCCCATCTACCCTTCCTCCAACAGATGAAATTGCATCGTTTATTCCTATTCCGGCAAAACTAGCTGCTGACTCAACCGGGTCTAGGCCCTCTTTGTTTTAGCATGGGCGATTGAAAGAGAGTAGGAGCGCATTCTCTCCATCTCAGAAGGATTTAAACAGCCTTTGGTACTTCAGTAGGCTATGGCTATTATTCTTAGCAACGAGAGAAAGAAAGGTTTTATATAAAGACTTGGCACCTAGTTTTATTTGTTGTCGGCCTTACTCGGGCGTTGTTCAAGCAAAGATCAGTCCTTGTAAGGAACTTCAGTGATCAACTAGAATATACCACCTTCCCCAATGAAACTTCTTTCGCCGAAGCAGAGAAAGAGAAAATACCGGGTATGCCTGAAAACCTGAAACGGATTCGTGAACAAGAACCCCAGATACATAACTTTGTCTTCTTGCTCACTGTTCAAGGACCTTACGGCTCTTATACATTCCAAAATTTCTTGTAGATCTTGATTTGAAGCTTGGGTTGACCTCCACCGGACAGCGGAGTACCCAGTCCGAAAGTATGCTTGACGACTGATATCAAAAGGAAAACAATTCCGGTAGAACAAGTCAAGTATAGGCTCTACAACTCGCCCCACTGATGCTGTAGCTTATCCGTTAGTAGCTTAGGTCCCCGAAACCCCCTGGTCCCTTATTAGGATGGTATTGCACACCGGTAGCTCGAAAGGGTTGTCTTTGGAAGCGATATCCAAAGCGGGAGCATATATATATGTTTCGGGCCGCCAGCCTACTCTTGTCCAGTAACCATTCTGAGTTACGGTAGAGAGTCAGTGAACTGGTTTAACGAATTATGCACAACGCGGAATAACATCAGTAAAAGACGGCAGCCATTGACGGGAGAAAGTCGGATGACGTGACCCTAGAAAACTAGTTATTCTTACTACGTGATTAGTGCTTTCCTGGCACGAGCTCTAGAACCTGAACAGGCAAGAGATTGTTTACCGATTTCACACTTTAAACGAATGATTTGAACCGAAACTAGCCCTTATTTTCATAACTAGTAGGGCCACCAGTACAAGTCCCTTTACGGAACTCCTCAATATAGTCTATGAGAACGTTTTTCTGCCCAACTCTCATGGCTAACGTAAGGGGCCCCTAAGCTAGCTCTCGCCTTCTTCAGGATTTTAGCCGAAATTCTAGCTATGATCGACCTTTCGAATGAATTCAGTTAGAAGCGTTGGGCTTTGTTCGAGTGCTTTGCCAATCATTCTTTTTTTTATCTACGATAGTCATAAGGCAGGGGAAAGAAAGGCTAAAGGAAGACAAGCGAATCCAAAAGTGCCATCCCTAGCCAATGCAGGCCAACTGAGAAGAGAAGGGAATCCACTTGAATGAAGGGGGAGGTTTGAGAATCTAGCTATCCGGAACTGACAGCAGAATTTAACACAAGAGAAATGTCGGACATGAATGAGGAGACATCTTGCCCATTAGTAAGGGTCTTTAGACTTGATTGACCAAGGTCTTAATCCGCAGCTTGAGAGTTGGTATACACGACGGTGTTCGAGAAGGTCCCTTTTCTCCGGAGGAGGACACGAAGGAAAATTTCCACGCGTTGGGGCGTAGCGGAAAGAAGTAGAGGAATCCTAGACTTGCCACACACCAACCAGGAGTAATTCCTTCAACGACGAATCTAACTCTTTTGAAAAATGCCCAGAAGCGTCTGTCTACTAGTGAAGTTGAAAACAAGGTGTCGAACTAGACTGATAACTGATCGTCTATCGAATCGCCTCTAACAAGGCAGGATGCCGAGAATCGTGTCTCTTTCTACGCCTTTTGCGGTCGTGACTCTGGATTATGAAAGATGAGTCTTGCCATGTCTGTTCTTCAGCGGCTTCCGAAGAAGAGTAGATGAGAACTCCCTGCTACGCCATTTTATTCATTTTTTCGTTAAAGGAAATCGCTGATTCCCTGACCTTGAAGGGCAGCGGTCCCCCGTAAGTCGTGCTAATCCTCTTCCCGTGACTCCAATGATTACTACTGCCCCTCCCTTTTTTGCAGGTACTTCGACATCTAGAGCCCCATCTCTATCTTCTTTGGCCTGTTCTTTCTCGTCTCTCCTGGAACGACTTGAAGGTCCGGCCAAACCTCCTGCTGCAGCCGTCCTCACCGGATCCTCTTACTTCTTGTGCCTAGGCGGCGAGCTCATGCCAAAGAAGCACCTACTGAGGTAGCCAACCAAAGAAGGGACCAAGCACTAAGAACTCCACCTACTTACTGCTTGGGCCGACACTGCTCCTGCACTTGCAAGAGGAAGAGAGCCCACCTATCGACTGAAGAAAAATTCTGCATCCGCCAGACAGGAACTTGCAGCAGATAGTCCTGCCTCACACCCAAACTCACCAAAGACAAGAGTGACGGCCTTGAACTCCCAAGCAAGGGCTGAGCCTATGACCGACCAGCCTTTCTTATTCGAAGGCAGACTTGGACTCCTTTCCAAGGACCAGGCAGAAAAGCAAGCAAGAGATTGAAGCGGGGAATGGGAGACACTTTGTCTTGCGAAAGAAGGAAGAAAGAAGAGAAGAAACTCAAGTTCCATTCCTCCTTTTCCTCACAACGGTGGGCTCACTCACTTACAAAGGTTATGTAAGAAACTTGCTCATCATGACAAATATAAAAAAAACCTTGCTCCTTGCGCTACCGCACAAGCACATTCGCACGAGCCTACTTGAGCCTCTATTTCCTTAACTACGTTCCCTCTATTGTTGCAGTACGGTGTTTAAGGAAGAGAGCGCTTCATTGTTTCAGAACCTGTACATGAAAAAGGGCAAGCATCCCACTGCTGTCTTTCCCTTCTTCACCGGGTAAATGGCCCTCCTGAACATTCAATAAGACAAGGAACTCCCGCTTGCGCTTTGCTAGGCGGTACTGTCAACCAACAAGGCTTGTTGCCTTTTAGTCAGCTTCCGCTTCTTCTGATGTTTCAGCCTCTGTTTTGGCTTGTTTTATTGATTCCAAACCTGAATTTGAATCGAATTCTTTTCTTTGTGTCAATCGTGCGGTGGACGATGTCCGGGTGGTTATACCTAAAGCGAACCCTATGTTATATATCTCTCACCTATGCTACGCAGATGGTGTCTTTCTCTTTGCAGGAAGTGCGAAAGACAAGGTATGGTATTTAAGAGGTGCTACAACGTTTCCACTCTCTCACAGGGCTGACAGAGTCAATACCGGAAAAAGCTCAAAAGTGTTTGCAGGCACGGGGCATAGGTTGAAGCGAAAGATTGGCAGGATCCTCGAATTCCCGGAGACTAAGCTACCAATTGCCATAAGGTTCTCTGCAGCAATCGCTTTGAGTATCGTCTTTGCTTTCCGTTATTGCAAGTCCTGGGCAGGAACGAGATTAGTATGAAAGATGATCCTTTCCGTGAATGAAGATGGTTATGTCCCAAGTCCCAAACAAGAAGGACAGCAAACGGTGTGGGCCTCAATAGAAAGGTGGGTAGTGGAAAGATGAAGTAGTGAACCACTCACGTCAGGGTCTTAGCTGTCCTAAGTTCATACTTAGTAGCTCATCAGATAGTCCGTAGCGAACTCTAGGATAGAACTCAAGAACGGGCTTGTTAGCAACTTTAGTAGTTCGAATATCTATCTACTAGTGAGAAGGTTAAGCTCAAAGAAAGCATACCATGAAGATGTAGATAGACGGGAATGGGAAGTGAGAACTCTCCATCTCTATATATAAGGAAAGCTTAGGGACTCATATTCGCGTACCGGCTAGTCACCACTTCGAAAGCCATTAGTGCACCAACAACAAGTTCGGCTGTTCCGCCTGTAGCATTCGTGATAATGAAGCTATTCAGCTTACCTTATTCTATGTAAGGGGGGACTTTACTAACGTTCTCCCAGCAGAATCTACCACGTCGCATCCACTGCAAGTCCCACTCCGGACCATTACCAACGAGCCTGCATCACACCATACTACTATATGTATATGGGAATCAGAATTCACGATCAGCGGCAAAGGCTACTAAAGAAAAGCCGGCCTAAAGTACTTCCTTTAATGAGAGTTCGGGTAGTGACCTCTAATAGGCTTTCCATCAATCAAGGCAGAGGAGACTTTCAATTTAAATAAGGCAATCCAAGAAAGCATGCAAAGCTGCCCCAACCACTTTATCTGAATCAGAGCTCCCAATGGGAGAAATTGCTTCTTAAGCAGCTCCTTAGTTTACTCGGAACTGAAAACGATTCATATACTTAAGAAATTGGCATTCATTTTCTTCGAAACCTTGCTTTCTTTCTAAGTTAACCCGCCTAGACGGATTGAGAGTAGTTGATGAGAAGGCATGAATAGACTTGTGAATATCTTTTTAAAGAAAGGAAGACGAACCCTTCCTTTCGGATCTGACCGCTGCTTCTGCTTCAACTGCTCTTGCAGTGGGTCTCACTACAGGAACTAATGAATAGCTAGATCGACGCGGAGACAGCTACTCATATCAGGATTGCAGGACGTAAGCCTAGAAAGACGAAAAGGATAGCTAAACAAACTAAGGGGAGGCCCTGTTAAGCGAAAACACCTTGGGTGCTAGCCGGAGACACTAAAGCATAGATGCCTGGTGGCTACATGTCCGTATACGATCGTCAAGCTGTTGTACTCGACTTTCTCGGCGACTTCTTACTCTCTTAGGGCTAATGAGCAAAGAGGCGATGGAATCCCACAAGAAAGAGAAAGGATGGGAAGCTTATTGATTTGAATCAAGAAAGACAATGAATTTACGAGATCTTGATCCGTTCAGTGCCTTCACTTGTGAACAACAGGGACCATTCTGTTGATTGCTTCTCTGCACCAGCTCGCCACAAACTCTTTTTCTTTCTCACAGAATTAGGGAAAGAATGAGATTCTTATTCCTTCTTTCGGTAACATATACCGATATAGGCTGGGAAATCCTCCTTCGATAGACAGGTGGCAACTTGACCTCTAAGTAAGGACAGGAAGACCCGTGCCCAATCAAAGACCACAATCATGCTTCGCACCTGAAACAGGGACGGAATAGAACTCTTTCTGGAATCCTCGACTTCAAACCAAGTGCAGAGTCCAATGCTGCCCCGCAAAGCCATCTCGAAAGCAGCGAGTTGCCCCTTCCCTTCGGGGCCCTTTGTTCTCTTGCTTGCCTTCAGATAAGAAAGACTAGTCGCTCCGCGCCTGCCTTCCGTTGCTAAAATTTCTTTTTCTTTTTCAGAACCTTCTTACTTTTGAGCTAGCCTTGCCTGAAAGCGGAAGAGGGGATTTCTTTCTGGCTGTCCTAACAAGGCAAATAGCCTAAGGACGGGACTGCTTCCTGCTTGAGAATCCCCTGCTTTAGGGTTTTAGAGAGGAAAAGAACTGAACGGGTTGTTCAATGCAGCTTTAAAGGCGCCCTCTCTTCAGGATCAGGAATGCTGACCTTATGGAGTGACTTCTCTATGCATGATCAATCCAGAGAGGTATTAAGACTTTCTTCTATATGAGATGTTAACAAAGGCCTGACGCAGCCATCCTTTCCGGAGATGCTTTGTTGATCAATAGGTGCGTTTATGCAGATCAATAGGCCCTTCCCAGTGGGAAGTACTTCTTCTCTCTGAGAAGGCAATGTCGTCAGATGAGAGACTGAGAGTCTCTATCTTTGCATCTATATACTTGACCTTTTGATAGAATAGAATGCCTTATCTTATAATAGAAAGAAAGCTGATATAGATCTATTCCTTCCTTCTCGAGTACCCAAGCTCTTACCTTAGACCAATAGCTTTGCTCCCTTACACTTCTTCCTTCCCTCTCCCTTGCGGAGATCACCAATATGTGGCAGGAGCTGGACTTCCTTCCAGAGCTCCTAGCCCGTAATTCTAGTTAGTAGCTCCTACTACTGCTAACAACCAGCTAAGCAAGCCCCAAATCGAGAACTGCGATTTTCTTGCTTGCTCTTATTCCTCCTTTCAATAAGCAAAGCTTCCCGCTCATCTTCTTTTTCTTGATCTGACTAATTGGACTCAGTCTGCAAACCTGCCTTCTACTTCTAGTTCGAGATTGAATAAGACTTCCTTTCTCATAGTTCTTTCATGTGCTCACCTTTATGAAAAGAAAATCGCTGGATGCTTATTTGAAGGGCACTTTCTTTAGAGGCCTTAGCCTCACAATCCCATTTGCTAAGTATACAACTTGACTTATAAGCTTTCCTACTTCGTACTCGTACGCTTATGAATTAGGGACTTGACTCCTTCTTATTCTTTGAATGGGGAATCAGTCTGAGTTCGCAAAGTGACCGATACCTGCAACGGGTTTTGGTCTAGTCAACTCGATTGGGAATGGATGCTAATGGTATGTCATGAATGGAGGGTGGGGGGCGCTATTGGTCTAATCTTTCCTTCTTCCTTCTTTATATAAATCTAATAAGTAGTGGTGAATCCGTCTAGCTACTATAAGGAATCTCCTAAAAAACGGTGGTTGTTCAAGCCTTGTTTCGAGTCAATCAATCCTGGCCCACTCCAGCTGTGACCGCGATCAGTTTCCCTTGGCCTTTCGCCTTGAACTCCGTCCCTCGCCTTTACTTGAGCTGGTCAAAATCGATGATTCTTGGCCACTGACTTACTGCTTTCATTCAAATGCCACTGATGTGTAAGACATTGAGTTGGACTACTTTCCTTCTGGTAATGCCTTTCTTTTCCGCAACTCAAATAGAAAACTCTTCGGCTAGATCGTTCGTCATCCCACTTTCATCCGATATCTAGTTTGAATTCGAGGACCCTCTTTCTGCCTTCGCGGGTAAGGATCGTCTGTACTATGACTTTCTCTTCCTCAATAGTGCCTGCACTGGACTGTCCTCGCCCCGAGTAGAAGCCTCCAATGTGACAATCGCTTATAGTATAGTTGTTGACCAGGACCGCCTCTTGAGGCCCCTAGTTCTCGAATCTGCCTTCATTCTACTCTACTACTTTGTCAGACTTTTTTCAGTACTTCACTGGTTCTATATCTGTAGCGTAGTCACAATACCAGTATATCCGTATCCCTCCAAACCCCACGGGGAACCTCTTGATCCTTGAAGACATGACCATACCTCGAAAACCTAGCCACAAACATGCCCCAAAACAAGCAAATATGAAATAGATCACTAACGAGTTCCCGGTTGGCCTCCATGTCTGCCCCGTTTTCAGGGAAAGAGGGTAAAGAGAATGGAAGCTGGGTCCGATCCTTGAGGGTTATAAGGTTGGGCTCCTTGGACATTGATACGAATACGGTTCGTAGCGGGCAGAGGTGAATTCATTTCCTCTAAGAGTTGATCGAGCAAGACTGTGTGAAGTTGGTTTTGCAAAACAAACCTCATTCTAAATAGAGGTAAGAAGTCTTTGGGTAGGTGATGCCTCCCGGCGTAGTAGCACGACTCGGACTAATGGAAGCCTTCTTCTATCAGCCTACATCTGTAGTTTCGTCTTTCGGACCGCATATGAATCTTAGTCGGCAGTCTTAGAAAACAGCATCAATACGGGAAGAATTAAGTCGACTTACCTTTCATTGTCTGGAAAGGCTAGGGCTGACTTTCTCTATAGTGAGAATTTCCTTCATCAAATAAGATGGGTTGGTTTTAACTACGTCAAACCTTGGATTGGCATATTCCGATCCAGGTGCAGCTGCTACGGCTGTGCCTAAACATGAATTAGCATTTGAGAAAAAGAAGGAAGGATTCGTTAGATTCACTGAACAAGTGTTACAGAACGGAGGGTGTGCTTTTAGTATTTGCCCTCTCTTTCCGTCATGGCTGATTTGCTCCAAAAGATTACGAGATCGACTGTCACTGGGAAGAAGCTTGCTAAGAAGAGCAAGCCAAGCATGAGAGCTCTAGCTAGAGTCGTTAATCATAGGTGTCACAAAAGAATAGTCAATCGGAATAACTTTTAATCGACTTCCTGAAGGAAGAGGGTTTCGATCTACTCTTTGAAGAATCCTATTTTTCATTAATGAAAAGAAAGAAGTCAAGTCCAAGCAGTAAGGAGAGAACGTCTAAAGACCCTTGAGTTAGCGACTCTTTCGTATTCCACAGCCCCCTTAACCACTGTGAAAAAGTCCTTATTTCGGGGAGTCTAATTCTTAATAAGAGAATGCCAATCTTAATACATAACCCCACACTTGTGCTACTCCTTGATCACTCAGTAAGTGAATGTTCTTCCCTTCAGGTCTCTGAGAGGCTTGGGCGTAAGGACGTATTCGTCGTTGGCTAGGTGCCTCCGAGAAAGGGGAATTCGGATTCATATCCAGGAGGGATTAGCGCATGCATCTACAAGTTGAGAGCCTGGCTAGCTAACCAACTCTCCATCTACACCAAGGGCCTCTCCCAGTAGATGAGCTGACTTATCTTTTGAGGAAGTTTTGGGCCTACGCTGTATTGTCCATCTTCTCGATTTCGAGATCAAGATAGCCACTTCAATTACTAAAGGGGCGACTTATAGGAGCTTAGATATGATTTATAGGCAGAAGGTAAAGGAAGGACTTTTTCTCAATCTTCAACAAGACTTTGAGGAGATCTCGATCTCCCTTTCTATACAGAATTGTTTGTAGAATCAAAAGTCCCAATGTTGCCATTTTCAACGCTGAATTCGATTCACCACATACAATGTCTCCCACGAGGGTGCCTGAAACTCCTGTTTTTTCTAGGCAGAGGTATAGACATTTTTTAATTTGAAGGGATAGGCTCAACTCATCACAAAGCGGGTTCGGGATATCGAGTTGGAGGTTCTGCAAGAAATGTAACAAATAAGGCTATAACTAAAAAGAACATTGAAGAAATCATTAAAACATACCAACTTTATGTTCTTACGGTGACTAGAGGTGGATACCATTATACAGTCCATATGAAACTATGGAATGATTTCCAAAATGCAATAAGTTCGCATGAAGCTAATAATTACGCCTTACACCCATGATTAGAGATATGTATATTCGGCATAACAATATGAAATATAATAATCGTTATAATACGCTAAGGCGTCCTGCTATTCAGCCAAATAAGACATACCATCTTGGGCCTACAGTCCAGAAAAGGAGAGTTACGGACTTTGGTCACATTAATCCCTATGTCTTGATACGGTTCATATCTTGCAGAATGACTACCACACAGGCTAAGGTCTTTTCATTAACAAAAGGAAGTACTATATTTCTTTCTAGGACACTAGATGGTGATACAGTATGGGGATTGGGCTCTCCAAATGGAGATAGACCTTCCACAATACCTAAATAACTAAACAGGTGGATAAGAAGAGAAGACCCACAACGAAGGCTAATAAGATAGTGAAATTCATATTCCAAGTGTTTACTAATCTCATTATATATGGGCTATGTCCATTATTAGGAGGTATATTTATCCAAATATGGTTTGATGGCTATCCTGGTAGACTAAGAAGAAGGTACGGAAGAAGAAGAGAAGGGAAAAAGCAATGCCTTAAGCCCCTTAGCTCAGAACCCATTCTAGCCCTATACGTGGTGTGGAAAGTCCTTTACGCCTAGCTCCTCAACCTGGGAATAAAAGGTTTCGAAGAAATGGTACCGGGGAGTCACTTTTCAAGTCAAGATATCGCTGAGCTATTAAACTAGACAGAGAGTCCCCGGTCCCGTAACCAAGTTACCAGCCACGACCCAACCACGGACTAAAGTAGAAAGGAAAGCAGTAATTCCAGACCCCGGGCAGACTCGATCCCCCAAAGACATCCCGGAGGGGAACTAAACTCAAAGCTGTAGAGTAGTGATTCAGTACCAATCTTATTAGAAAGATCAGGGGAAGGGGCGTGTCATAGAATCAAGTACAGAAAGAGGAAGCACAGAGCTAGCAAACTTTCAGTAGGCAAGGCATTCATAGTAGAGTTGATCAAAATAGCCCCACCAGCCATAGAAAGATTCTCACGCTGAACTTCTCTTTAGTCTCCTTTCAATCAAGTCAATAAAAGCATGATTAGGCAACCTTCTAATATTGACACCAAAAAAGGAAACTGACCAACCTTCATACCGAGCCCCCGGCGACATGCGAGTTTTCAAAGACACGTCGACCCAGCTAGGGAGGGAAATAGCAGATTGATCTCTATTCATTTTTTGGTTGGTAATGGAACCATCAATATCCAAGCAATGAGGGATAGACTCCTTCTTTCTATGTGAAGCTCTAGTCACAACAACATCAGCATACATAAGATGACAAAGAATGAAAGAATTCTCCATCTTCAAACCATCAAGCAAGCCCATATGCATTCTTGAATTAAAAAGTCAAGTAAGCGAGAACATAAAAGAAAGAGATAGGGAGATAATGGGTCCCCTTGTCTAATGCCACAACTGGGCTGGACTGACCTTGCGGGTTGCCTGATAATAAAAAAAAGGAGTATTGAAGACCCGTCATGCAAGCATGTATCCAATCAATCCACTTATCAGGAAACAAAAAGGCATCATGCAAAATCTATAAAAAAACATGACAATCAAGCCATAGGTCATACATACGCCTTTTCCATGTCAATTTTGATCATTTAGGGCGTGTCATTCCTATCATACTCCAGAGAATGTCGGATTTTTTGCACCGATAGGGTCCGCTATCTTTCTCCCAGCCACAACGTTATCTTCCCCCCCTCACTCCGGTTTGACTAGAGGAGCAGGAAAAAAGACACGGACATACTTTTCTTATTTGACTAGGCTTACACACATTCGAAAACTCCTTCTCACTCCGCACGGTGGTTTGTTAATGGGGCCCCTTCCCCTGCACCCTACGGGGTCGTATTGAAATCTTGGATGGTTTGGTTGTTTGGTACTTTATCTATCTAACCATCCGTTCTCTCAAACCTTTGGTTAGAATCAATCGAATCGAATTGCTACTCTTTAATCGGTACCATAGTAGTGATTGGACTACGAGCTCTCCCTACTTCTCACTGGTCATTGAAGTAGTCGAAAGGAATTCTAGTCTGATCGAAAGAGATGATTTGATCGAAAGAATCTCGTCTTTCGTAGAAACTACGGAATCCCGGGGCAGCATCCATGATCGATGTCATTGCACAATGGTCATGGACCAATCTCGACTTTTTGCATATAGAAAGATGATCCTTGATTCAAAGTTGCATGACTCATGGCATGTCTGACTGAAAGAAGGAGTATGCCTCGCCCGACAGTGCCCTATTGGCTTTGCCCGGGCCGGTCTCCGAGGCAGAAAGATCTTGATCTCGGACATGTTACTGACTGCGCAATCGAGTTTACGAGGAAGGGTTGGGGAGGAGAATGTCAATATGGGTGCTTCAAAGCCAAGGAAGAAGAACTTTCCGAGCAGGAATGGTTCGGGGGGAACAGCTAAAGTTAGAAAATGGAGCATTTCGTTATCAAAGAATTGTAGTCGATTCCACTCGAATCCCTACTTTTTCACGACTGTCGGCCACCTTTTGAACTGCTCATTCATGTGCCTGCCACCTTCCGGGCACACGAGATGGCTTATTTCACACATTTTCTACAAAATCTGAGGCTTACCCATCCTTTGATGCCCTCAGGCTGCCGGCCAACTAAAGAAAAGGATTTGCCTGTTGTAGTTAGTACTGTGGCTAATGATATTGTTATATACAAAGCAAACCTTTTTCTTGTATTAGATTGGTCTCGGGCGCCCGACCGGAAGTTATGGTTAAAACTACTGGAATTGGAGCTTCCACTCTATCTACGTCATTTCGAGTAGAAAGACATTTGACCCCGGGGAAAGAAGAAAGAAATGCTCTGACGCCCTAAAAGGGAATATCAAGATTCACGTGCGAAGGGACGAGCGAAAGGCTGGATATCTTTCAACGGAATATTTGAGAGTTCAATCGCCAGTTTCATTTGCTTTTGGAATTGAAGCTAAACCTTGGAGTTGCAGTGCTATCGGAGGGATCCACTTGAAGCTAAGGCTCCAGGCCTGTTCTTTCAGCTCCCTTGGATTCAAATTGAGTAGAAGTTGGAGTGGAATTTGGTTTTTTTTTTTAAATAATTCATACACAAAACAGACATAGATGTTATGGGTCGAATTCTTTTTTCATATCTTTCCCCTCTTAGATCTGAATCG
>JAOTRH010441335.1:0-32819 GCA_034768845.1 Heliamphora exappendiculata
AGTAATTAAATTTAATTGGCGGGTATCGAGAATCTTAACGTGGGGAGAAATGGTAAGTATTTAATAACAAGAGCTCAATGTAAGAAGGTCTTGAGATCATGGGACATAGTGCAATTATAGTTCTTTAGTGATGTAAACTGTAATTCAGTGTTTTATGAAAATTACAGAAATCACTGCGTATTTCCATAATTGTAGAAACTGCTAATAGGTATCTGTGTTTCACTGGAAATCTTACTCATAATTACTCCCCAGGTCCCTGCTATAGCCTTATATATAAGTGAGTAGGCTGAACCAGTTTTAGATCATATCATTGATATATTATATTTTGTCACTCAAGACTAAATATATATGGGTTCTACCGGTACGAGTTCTCAATAATCCGTAGCCCACACTACTTTTGAGAATCGCATATGAAAATACGGTAGAAGATCTGATAGGAGTTTCAACTTGGAATCAAATCGTAGTTGAAGAATAGATCGATAAAAGGTATTTTTCTAAATTAACTTTGGTTGCACGGGTTTTATTTTGATCGTTTTTCGTCAAAAGTTTTATCTAGAGCATGTTTCGGCGTTTGCCCATCCAGTTAATTTTTTATCGAAAATCGTTTGCAAAAAAATAATGATCTTGGTTATTTTGCCTCCAACATGTGGTTCGAGGTTCTTGCCCAGTTTAGACTGCTCGAGTGGAGGCTAAACTGCTCGAGCGAACAAGTGGCCGAGAGGACCGCTCGAGCGATGGGGAGTTCGGTCTAACGGACAGTCGGCGTACAACTTATAAGTTACGAGTTTTAACCTTTTTGCCTTCATTCTTTCTTACCTCTCTCTCTCTCTCTTTCTCTAAAGCAAAAGTGAGAGCTAGGGTTTGGGTTTAGGGGTTGTTTGGAGCTTCTTAGCTTCTCTTGGTGAGATCTCTTGCATCCATCTTGGTTGTTTACCGTTGGAGGCTCGATCTAGACATTAGAGGCTTTATTCTCATCTTATGATTAGAGATTCTCGTGGTTGGAGCTCGCTTGGGCTTTTCTTGTGGATCTAGCATCCCAAATGTATGATCTATGACTATCTTTGAATATCTATAAGATATATGTTGTATCTTTGCATTTATGAACATAAAAGCATGAAAATATTATTTTCGAAACCCTAGGTTATGGTTTGATGTTAATGAAGGTTAAATCTTAGATCTATAGATGATTTAACATGATTCTATCTTCACGTTATTGTTAAATACGATTGGATTTGAGAAATGATGGGCTAGGATTTGAATTTGAGTTTAAACCATGAAATTGGGGGTTTTGGGGTTAAGAGACCCATATATTAAAATTGATGTGATTATTGGTTAAATTGAGAGTTGTGATAACCTATTGTATTTATATCTCATGAACTGTGTGGCACATGATAGTGTTGAGTATGAGAATTTGGGATTGTTAATGTAAAATCGAAAAATGTATGTAGTGATATGGGTTAGGCGAGAGGAACCGAGTTGACAGTTTTACTCGTTTTGGTTGTTAATGGAATGGAACAATTGAATAATTAAAATACCATGTGATAAAATTGAATGATTAAGTTTAGGCACGAGTTGGTCCTTGGTGAAAGACCAAACACTTGCGCAATGTAAGATAGGCCATTCCTTCGGGTTAAATCCCGTAAAAGCATGCTCTTGGGCGGCTCACCCATCGATGTTCCTGAGAAAAATCAAAAATGTGTGCTCTCCGTGTCGAGCTATAGAATGGGTATTTATTCCTCGGATCTCGCGTGGGCCGGTGCCGATAAATATGCCTGAGTCAATAGACGCCGTCCGGCTTTAGTACTTGAATGAATTGATGAATAAACAGGGTTGGTAAAACCTTCATTGGATGAATGGATAAAATAATGGGATACGAAAATGCGTTAAGTTGATTGAAAATGATAAGAGGATTGGTTAAAATGGTTAATTTAACTTTAACTATGGAATATTAAACAATAACTTTTATTGTAAACTTGGTTATGTATTGGGAATTTGACTTTGGACAAATGATGTTGGTTTTGGATAAACTTATGTGTACATCCTACATAATCATCTTCACATGCAATGCACATGTTCATTGTTAGTCTTGTTCCTACGAGTTTCAGCTCATGTTGTTTAACAACATTTCAGATTATAGCGGGAAGAATATTTTAGAGTAAGACGGATGGTCGATGGGCCCTTTTTGAGTAGTTAATAAGATTACACCTTCTTTCATATTATCTTTTGAGAAATGAAATTGTAAAGATATAATTCTTGTTTCCTTTTGGAGTACTATATTTTGGATTGGAATACCCGTGTTGTAAGACCTTAAGGTCAAATATTTATGTTATGTATACATGTAAGGATGTTTCGTTCTTCAATGAGTTGAAGGCTTTGAATCTTTAAATAATGTATCTTGATATTGAGTTTGAATCCGGGCTCTTGGGTTGAAAGATGGTTGTTTTATTCTCAAATATATATTTTACATCTCGGATTCACCTATTTAAAATTATATTTAAAGGAGGAGAAAATGGTAATTTTTCCAAAACTTAGAAAATCTTACAAATTTTGGGCAGTAAACTCTCGGGTGCCCCACTGCTCGAGCGGTGAGGAGTCCGCTCGCGCAGACTACGCTGGGTGATTTCTTATTAAAAATCGTTTTAGAACGGGGTTCTTCTTAAATGTTTTGAGCTACCCTTTTGGGTATGAATTGATTGTTTTCATTGGTGTTTTCAAAAAGAAACGGTCACCTATATTGGGGTTATTTCTTGGCTTTATTCGGGTTTTATTATTTCGAAATCGGGGCATTACACTTATAAGTTTCCTTAATTGGGTATCATCAATCCTAATATTTCGGGACATAGATTCCGTCAATAATTAATATTCACCATATAATTAATATCGCTATCTAATTCACCGGGATTATAGACTCATACAATATCGCACCCTCTAATGAATCAAAACAACGAATATTAAATATACGCAAATAATAATTATTTTTGATTTGAGAGTGTAAGCACTCATAATAACCATTGAGTGTGAATTAATTTATAAAGTCAATATAAAATTAATTACCCCAACTTGGTCATGTTCAATACATATAAAGTGTATTAGCACAATTAGTCATAATAATTGTCGAAACAAATATCATTTCCCGTAATCAAGACAGATTTACTAAAATATTATGCTATAATCGTACTGATAGTGTGTCTAATTTCATCTAAATTGTGAATAAAAACTTATATTTTACAAGAACCAATAATCTGGTCTTGTGTATGTAAACTGAACTTTACACACCAGATTAAATACTATGTAGAATAAAATACATATATACACAATATTAAATAAATAATGAAATGCATACATTACTTATTAAGATTCTCATAAAATAAAATTTTAATTTTATTAAAAAATAAAATTAAATATTAAAATTATAATTATAATTTTTAGTATACAATCCTAAAATATGAACAAAAATAATATAGTATCAATTAAGATTTGCCCCCATTGAAGATGTAAAAGTACCTCTAGTACTTTTATATTTTTATATTTATCTCATATTATTGTATTTGTGCCCACACTAAAAATATAAAAATACATCTAGTATGCTTATATTTTATATTCTTTTACTATGTTATTTTATTTACAATACTATAAAATTATTTTATACCCTTAAATATAAGCAAAGAACAAAATTTATTTCTCATTTTTTAATTTCATTTTTTCAAGTTTTAGATAGTTCTGGAAGAATATGTGTTATAAATGTTTGTACTTACCATTGAATGTTTTAAATTTTGTGGTCTTTAATTGTATTTGGAAAAATAATCTCATTGTGCATCATTGTGAAACAAAATCTCGCTGTGCTTGAAGTTGTACCCCACTATGTTAAATCTTGGATTCGCTACTAATCATGAGTGCAACGTCTTAGAGATCATCAGTGATTATGGATAATAAAAGGCTCCTAGTAACCGTTATAATTAATAACAAAATCTTATTAACTTTTTTGACTTTATATTAATTTAATTAGGTTATAATTAACCACATATGGCACTATGACCAATTCTTCAAAAAATATTCACAGATGGTCTAATTTGACAAATCTGTAATACTGACCAAGTATCATTTAAGAAAATTTAGGGGTTGCCAACTTATATAATTTAGAGAAAATTAAAAAATAATACAATATAGAATGTGAATCTCAGGGTTGGGTGCCACAGTGAGTTGGGTATTTACAAAACTAAAATGGCACTATCAAATTTTGTTAATTAACTTAACCGTTGAATAACAAAAGTTGATTTTCGTTAGTCGATTGTGAATCTCAATGAGCGGATGTAATATTTCAAAGCTTGGGATTCAATTGTTTTTGTCAGAAATCTGGTATTTATAATTTACCCTAAATTATTTGAAATAATGTCTTTCTAGCTTTTAAAGTTGTTTAAGATGTTAATAGATTTCACTTTATATTAAAGCATTTTATTTACCCTCACTTTTTTGGCTTTCAAGTTCATTTTAAATTTCAATAGATTTTTGTATTTTTAAAGCAACAAGCTTGTTTTTTATCCCAAAAGGGACTGAACCATTGTTATTGGCGTATTTATGGGTTCAAGATAAATCCACTTTGACGAATGAATTCCTTTATTTTAGTGTTTTTATTGTGCAGATTACTCGTGTCAAAAATTAAATTAATTAGATATCATTAATACTCAAACTCTTGAAGACAAAGCTAAGTTTTTTTGATATAAAGGAAGTTGACTCTTTTGTTGAGCACTATAGTAATTTTGTACAATAAGTTTTTGGCTTGTTTGGAATGGGAATAGATTTTTTTTCTTAAAGAAAAAGACAAAAAAGGTTAATAAACGTTTTCTTATGTCAAACGGCCAAAAAATCCAAATGAACTTTTTTTCTTAGGTCAAACGTCCAGCTTAGAAGTGAAAATTTAAAAAATTAAAAAATTAAAAAAAATTTTAAAAAAAACTACCAGAAAAGAGCATCTAAACGGGCGTAAGAATCAATTTCTGGACGTAATATTTCATCATCGGCAGCACGAAAGCAGGTTGAACCTCACTTAGAGATGCATTGCAATGGAAGAGTTTAATCTATCAAGTCATTACATACAAGGAAGAATGTGTTCAAACAAACAAGTAATTAGGTTCCTACAACCAAGCCATCATACAGCCAACTTCTCATTATCATAAAAGCCTGTTCTGCATCACCATCTTCTTCAGGAGATTCAGGCCGGTGAGCAAACCCGTGACCTCTTCCCCTGAAAATCAGCACCCCCGATCCCTTACCAATTCTCTTCTCAATATCTTTCAATGCACTGACCGGACAAAGTGGGTCGTCGTCGCCAGCAATGAACAACACAGGTACCTTCACATTGGCAGCAACAGATGGGTCGATCCTGGTGCCATAGAATGAAACCCCGATGCCAAAACAGATACCCTGGTCCCTGGCGAGCACTTCTATTACCCTACCACCTCCAAAGCAAAAGCCAATGATGCCAAGCTTCTTCGAGATTCCTGCAGCTACAAATTCATCCATCATCCATTTTGTCGATGTTGTAATGTCTTTTGAAATCCTTTCCACAGTTTGCTTGGCTAGCCATTCTTCAAATAGCGTCTTTGGTCTACCCTTTGCCCATGGATCCCCATGGAACAAGTCTGGTACCAGAACACTACAAGATTTCCTCAAGAAACACCAGTAAATTTATACTAGAACGAGGGCATCCAATCTTTATTGTATCTAAATCCATAAAGATTCAAAAGAATCATAATAATGCTACTAAAGATGGGAAGAAATAACAAGGGCATTCGTGCTTAGAACCATCATTCATATGGAAATTATTCAATACTCCTATAGTACCATGTGTCATTATCTACATAATGCTTCCGATAAATGAGAAACCGCAACAAACACAATTTAGATCACCTTATCTCCCAACTACCTAATAATGGAATCCACATTATTCAACCCTCAAAAATTATTGTTACGCCATTGGTTGAGAGCGCCACATAGAAATGTCACGTGGTACTTTAAGAACACTGAATAATTATTCCCACTGATACATGTATGCCCCAGTCTGACAATGAAACATCATAAAATTTCATTGATATATAAATGCCTCCGTGTACAGATAATAAAACATCATAAAATACGAGAATCTTTGGTAGTCCTTACACGGTAGAGATATGATGTCACACAAATTAAATTTAAAGAACAGAGAACATACTTGTAACCGTTGCAGGCAACCCGATATGCGAAATCTCTAGTGGAAGAATCCTCGAACCCAAAGATATCTGACAAGAGCAAGATGCCAGTTCCATTATTGTTCTTCACAGCCTTGAAAAGATAAGCATTGATGCTGTCGACTCCCTCCCCAATGGAAAGTTCCGCTCCATTGACTAGCTCACAAGCCTCGTCATTTATACCATCTTCAACTTCCACTTGGCTGCAAGATACTTTACAGATCGTAGATTTGGTACAAGATAACCACGGTCGCCGAGGATTTAAAATTGCGGATTCTCTTGACATTAACTGAAGCTTTAGAGTCAAAACTGTTATTTTCTACCTAATACCAGATGGGAACAATTTAAATTTTGAATAACTTCTTTCTACAACAATAGCATATACAAAAGGCCAAGAAGACTTGCTTGTTTTAAGCTAAAACTATTTATATGCTCAACTTCAAGCATGAAACACAAATTCAACATATACATATTTAAGAAGGGCAATTAAATTACTCAGTAACTAACCAAAAAGAGAAATTAAAATACTATGTGAATATTACATTTCACAGCCAAATAAGGCAATGACTAGGAAACAACATATGACGGTACTTCTTTCATTTTCCTTCGCGATTTGTAGAACTAGTTGCTCTACTTGTTTAAAAGTGATCTAGGTTAGCCAACACTCATTAAAATTCCCAATGGTTGAATAGATCGAGGATAATGTGAATTCCACTACCTATTAATGGCGACATCAAACAAAATGCACAATTACTCATGGTAACTGCACAAGGTTTTGGTCTAGTTCAAGGCTGAGACAATGGGTCCAATAAATGCACCTTTTAGAGCGAACAACCAGATAGCCAGCTTCAAGTGGCAAAGCCAATGATGCATGAAGAGCCTCTTGGAGTATAAGGCATATCCCACTTACAATGTCACCTAGAAGTACAAAATTTTGAACAGAGACTATGCTAGGTGATGTGGGTAAACCGTTGGCCCTCTGGGAATTATGGTAGTCACTTGGACGATGGGAGAGCATTGGAGGTGGAGGGTGAGAGAACTAAGAGGGAAGATGAGCCTATGATGTATGCTCAATTTTTCAGAAGAATTGAGCCATGAGGCCAGCTCATTAATGAGATTCATGCTAAGTAGGCATTATATGCTGTACGAGTTATCAAATGTCTTGGTTAATGACTTTTCTTGTTAGGGTTGTATACTAAAAATCATATTTTGAATTTTAGTATTTGATTTTCCATTTTAATGAGAATCTATATGAGCAATATTTGCATTCTATTATTTACTTAATATTGTGCATAGGTATTTTTTATTCTACATATTAGTTAATCTGGTGTGTAGAGTTTGGCTTAGACACAGGAGACTAGATTATCGATTTTTGTAGAATATAAATTTATGACTCACAGTCTTAAATGGAATTAGACACATCTTTTATTCAGTCCCTTCAAGTGGTATCAAGCGGTCTTTGATACTGCATATGGGTTGAATCAACTCCGTGTTATACATATATGTTTTATCTGTGCATATGGGTCCGAGTATACTAGAACTTTGCTAACCTTTGTTTTGCAGCATTTTATCCCGGTTGTATAGTCACGTATATATGTATGTTTGATTGCATGAATGTGTGATGAGTGGTTTTTGGTTTTCACGACATTTGAATCGTTGTAGAATCAATGTGAACTCCGTTGGAGGCATGGGATCATATGTAACATTCTCTCTCTTTTAGATTAAATGTGAACTCCTGATATGGAGGAATAGGAACCATGATTGTAATCTTTAACAGTTTGAAGTCAAAGATTGGAATGTGTTTCTAAGGCCCCGGCGTTGTTTTCCAAGTGTTTGCAGAGTTCTTATTTGATAGAACTGCATTTTGGTGAAGAATGGCGCAACTAGGGTTTCAAAATGCGAAGTGCAAAAAATCCTATTTCGTCTAGATGGACGCCATGGAAAACATTCTGGAGGAATCTGTCCAGACGCCCCAGCGTTCGCCCGGATAGAAAAGCTACTGGTGGAATTCGTCCAGATGCCCGTTCGAATGGAAAACTCTCTGTTGCAGTTTGTCCAGACGGCAGACAATCCGTCAAACTCCGTGCTGCGTGGGCAAACAAAGATGCCTTGGGATCAAGAGGCGACTCGAAAAATTATGTTTTTCTAGATAACCATAATAGCCAGGATTATCTGTTTATTTTCTGTCTTATGAATGCTTATAAATGTTTATGGTTTTGTTGTCAATATTTGATTCTGGACAACATGGACAACCTATCTTATTCCATACTTGGCAGAGTTTAATTTAAATAATTCATAATCACGAAATTGGTTAATATGGCGTAACTGGATAATAAAATTAAATTCTCAAGTTTTTATTTAAAAATTATTTTTCATAAAATTGGAGAATTTGAGATTTTATTAGTTACACATATAATACATAAAGATTGGTTTTTAACCAGAATCTTTGTAACGTATAGTTTATTTCAAATTATGAATTTATTAAAATTAAACAGTTTTTTATAACCCTCAAAATTAATTTAAAATCTAAGTGGGTGAAGGAATTTATTCACAAATAAATCTCACGGTCTCCATCACTAGTTTATAGATGATGTAATTAATTTTGTGTGTTAGCCTCGATGTCTTCCACCCCATCAGAAGGAATTAATTACAATCACCGGCACAAACCTTTCTTTAAGGATAATTCTGAATAATTCTGAATAATTGATTAGTGTGAATCACTTCTCCATCTAAAAGGATCATAGCGAAATAATTAATTTGGGATTAAGTGATGGTATACACTTATATATAAATAATAGTATCATCTCCATCTGAATCACTACTATTATTTATAGGACAGAAGCTATGTTAGCTATTTAATTTTACTTGGCAAGATCTATTACCTAGATAATAAAATTAATAGGTATTAGCCTGTCTGGACGAATGATGAATAGTGAATAGTAAACTATCTTCTCATCGAAACATGTTATTTACAGTATACTAGGCTGTTGGCGAGTTCTTTTTAAAAATGGCAGAAGGAACCAAATTTTTAAATGAATTCAAAGTTTTACTCATCACAATTAATTTTGTCTAATTATGTAATTCTCATATATTAAAATGGCTTTCGATCCTCTCGCAAGTATACTCAAAGAAAACAAACTAACGGACCCTAATTATATTGGCTAAAAAAGAAATCTGGATATTGTGTTAACTGCTGAGGACTATAAGTTTGTGCTTAAGGAGGTATGTCCACCTAAACTTGATGAAGGGGCAACCAATGAGGAAGCTCTCTGCCTTATCAGAAGTGGTAGAAAACTTATCAAATGGCGCGGTATTACATTTTGTCATTTATGTCGAATGTTCTGAAACAACAGTATCTGCCTATACTTAGTGCCTACGATATAATGCTAAATCTCAAAGAGATGTTTGGGGTCAGGATCGTGCGGCAAGGAAAGTGGCCATAAGATCTCTGATGAACACAACTATGGTTAAGGGCACCCAGTTAGAGATCACTTTCAAGATGATAAATAAGTCTTCTGAATGAGCTACAGAACCTTGGTGCTAAAATCAATGTGGGCATGCAGATCAATATCATACTCCAGTTATTGCCCGACAGTTTTAAGCAGTTTTGCCTTAATTATAATATGAACAAACTCGTTTTTTCCCTCGGAGACCTACTTAATGAATTTCAATCAGCTGAGGGTGTTCTAAAGAAGCCGGTTAGTGCCTTTGTTGCTGAAAAAAGTTTTGCTTCTAAGCCGAAAGGCAAGAAGAAGAAAAAGATTCAGAAACAGGGTGACACAACTTCCAAAGCAATTAATGGGTCATGGACTAGTGTGAAAAAGCCAAAAGATATATATTTTCACTGCAATCAGATAGAGCACTGGAAGAAATAATATCCAGTTTATCTTGGCAAGCTTAACAATCCAGGTAAATTCTATTCACTAGTTGTTCAAACATGTTTAGCGGTATTATGTACTGGTAGGAGAGCCACTAATGATATCTGCAATTCTTTGTAGGGGTTTTAGAAAATCAAACAGCTCAGTGATGGAAAAATCCTCATGCACATGAGTAATAATACAAAGGTGGCAGCAGTTGCGGTGAGAGATGTTACTTTCAGTTTTAGTAGAGATAAAATTTTAATTTTCAAAGATAATCTTTGTTTGAGTCCTTTTCTGTATTAAGGGTATTTGTGTCATTGTGTAGTATGCTCATTGGACAAATTGAAGTTAGATATTTTCTCTTTGCCTTTCATGTTTAGTTTAGATTGTGAAGCTTGTTAGTTCGGCAAGTATCATCGTAGTTCGTTTCCTCGTAGTAGTCATATTCGTGCGTCTGAGTCTTTTGATGTAATCCACACGGACATTTGGGGTGCTTCTCGAACTATTACTGTTAATGGATATTCATATTTTGTTATTTTTGCCGAGGACTTTTCACGTATGATTTAGCCTTTTCTACTAAAAAATAGATCTAAGTTACATTCTATAATTCTATTTTTACAAAATTTTATAATGAAATTTTTACACAATTCAGTCGGCGTATTAAGGTTCTTCGATCTGATAATGCCTTATAATACATGCAGTCTGTTATTGCTTCTTTTTGCAATGATCGTGATATTATTCATCAAACTAGTTGTGCTCATACCTCTTAACAGAATGGTGTTTCTGAACGTAAACATCGTCATTTACTAGATGTTACTCGTATCTTGCTTTTCCACATGCATGTCTTGAAATATTTTTGAGGTGATGTCGTTCTTACTGCATGTCATCTCATAAATCGTATGTCTTCTGTTGTCATTCATCAGAAGTATCCTTTCTCCCTCCTATACCCTGCTTCATCTCCTTTCTCTGTTACTCCTCGAGTCTTTGGATGTGTTGCCTTTGTTCATATCCTCGATCCCGGCCTTGATAAACTTTCACCTTGGGCCCGTAAATATGTGTTTATTGGTTACTCTAGAACTCAAAAAGGGTATAAGTGTTATCATCCTGAGTCTTGTCGCTACTTTGTCAGTGCTGATGTCACCTTTTTTGAGTCTACTTATTTTTCTTTTCTTCTTCTGATCAAGAGTTATCCTCTGACGACCTTTCTTGTAGTGAGGGACAGTCTCCGACTATACCTCTTCCTATGTCGTTGCCCTCGTCTTGCCCCTTACAGGTATATCAGCGCTTTCACAGCTGGCCCATTATTTCTTTTGACCGAACCCCAGCATCTTCTCCGTCGGAGGCTCCTGCTTTGCCTTCTAATGATGATGACTTACCCATTGCATTACGTCAAGATAAACGTACTTGTACTCAACACCATATTGCTCAGTTTGTTTGTTATACTCGTATCTCTTCTTGCTTTCTCTCCTTTACCACTATTTTATCTGTTGTTTTTCTTCCCACTTCTCATAAGTAGGTTATGTCTGTATTTGGCTGGAAGCAAACTATGAATGAAGAAATGAGTGCTCTTCATCAAAATCGCACTAAGGAGCTTACTTCTCTTTCTCTCGGCAAACAAATTATTGGTTGTCGTTGGGTATATACCATCAAATATCTTCTTGACGGGTCTATCGAACATCTTAAGGCTCATCTTGTGGCCAAATGCTACACTCAAACCTATAGAGTTGATTATTTAGAGACCTTTACACCAGTTGCCCGCCTTAATTCTGTTCGCATTTTTCTCTTCGTTGCTGTTAGTCGTTCTTGACCTTTATATCAACTTGATATTAAGAACATATTTCTTCACAGTGATCTACAGGAAGAAGTTTATATAGCTCAACCACCAGCTATGTTGTGCCTGGCAGTGAGAATATTGTTTGTCGCTTACGTAAGGCTCTATATAGTCAGAAGCAATCTCCTCGTGCCTGATTTGATCGGTTCAGTTCTGTGGTCCTTGCGTATGGTTTTCAGCGTTCCTCCTTAGATCACTCAGTATTTGTTCATCATTTTTCGGCCGGCACTATTGTGTTGATTGTTTATGTTGATGCCATTATTATCTCCGTTGATAACTTGGCTAATATTGCTACTTTGAAACATTATTTGACTCAATAATTTCATACTAAGGACTTGGGCCTACTTCGTTACTTTATTGGGATTAAGATTGCCCATTTCACTCGCGGCATCTCTTTATCTCAACGCAAGTATGTCCTTGACATTCTTTCTGAGACTGGGTTCCTTGGTACTCGTCCGGTTGATATTCCTATGGATTCCACAATTAAGCTTGATGCTGAGTCTGGCGCTCTCTTTTCTGACATTGGTCACTATCATCGATTGGTTTGTAAACTCATTTATCTCACGGTTACTCGCCTCAACATTATATATAATGTTGGGGTGGTTAGTCAATTTATGCATTCCCCTCGTCAGCCTCATTATGATGCTGTTTGATGGTGTTTATGTAGACACAGCTATATTCCCACTTTCAGCTCGTGTTTCCCCCAAATTTTTCACTTCATGAAGCATCTAACTGCCATCTTGTAGAGGGAGCTTTTCACCGGTCACATGCTATCATAGTTGAAAAGGTGCTTCGTCAACAAAAGCTTCATTTCATGGAATACTTTTAACTTTACAACTCTTCAGAGAAGAGTTTTTCTGACTCGAGGAGAAATAATGAGGAGCAAGAAAGCATAGGATGAAAGATATTTACAAATTTATAAATCTAGCAATTTAACAATGTTATGTATTGTATTTTGATTTTATTCAAATGTTTTAAATTTGGTAACTTTAATTAAAATTTTCCTGAATTACAATCTTTTATTTTTAGTAGCTTTAATAAGGATTTTCACAAATGCCTATAGATAGGATACTATGTAATAGGTTTGGTAAGCTATGATATTGAGTTGAATCAATTTAGTTTTGATATTGGATCAAGAATTTTTATTTTTCTTTCGAGTGTGACCTTTTTTTTTTTTATTTCTTCGTACTCATCTTGCCAGCCGTCTGGCATCAACTCCATTTCATAACTGAATATTGTTAAAGTTTTTATCCTACTGCATAATAAGAAGATAAAGTTCACGAGTAGATAGGAAGCACTTATCTCGAGTGGTTAGAAAGTTAAATGGATTAATTGGGTTTGAATGATAACAGGTTAATTTGATAAATATCCATATTACTCCACTATCTTATTTACATTGTCAAGCATAATTTATTTTGTAACTTCTTTACAAAGCATAAAACCAGAAAGTGACAAGAAGCAAAAGATATTAACCGGAATGTGTTCAAGGTCCCATTCAAGAAATGCATTTTGCAATCAACCTAAGTCATGGCAATTAAGTCTATATGCCTCAGTTTAACTATAATCATAACATGTCAAGCAAAACATACCCAAATTAGAACCACAATTTGGGTTAACTGAATGATGAATAAACCTGGCAAGGTATTTCTAAGGTTAACTGAATGTAAACCATGGTCCACCTATTTTACCTAATTAAGTGAAGGCTAAGGTCACGGATCATGATCTCTGAAGTTCTCTAAACCAAGAATGGACCAACTTACTTATATGAAGATCATCACAAAGAAAAATAGACCATGGCAACTTGGCAAGCAAAAATGACTGCCAGAGAAAAAGAAAGAATAAATATGCCTGACAGGTTGTCCGTTTTTGCAAATAGACCTGATCCGCATATCAATTTTTTTGAGTGAAGGAAAAACTCATAATGGAGTTAGATTTAATGCAAGCTTTAGATTTCCAAATGTATGCGTTCATATTTGAAACTTGTTTGAATCTCGTAGAACACCCAAAATGCTATCCCATTCCCAGAAATCCCGAATTCTTATATTATCAAAACTACCACTAAAAACTTTATTCACATAAAAACACTACATTTCACGCACGTGTGCATGCACACCACAAGAACAAATTTGGGGGATGGGGGGATGTGACATGTCATCAAAAACACCTTTCAATTCAGAGCATGCCCTACCAAGCACCCACGAAGAATTTCGTGTGAAATCATTTTCCAACGAGGCAGGAGGATCAATTATTGTGACAGCAGCAGCCACCAGATAATTTCAATCTTGCTCACGAATGATTTCAGCTGTTCAGCTCTAGATTGCCTTTTTTCTAAGGTTATGTTCCAACGAGGCAGGAGGATCATTTTTGCTGTTTATTTCAAAATCATAACTACAAAATGATTCTTACAGAATCTAACAATTAACTAAAAAGGCGATTCATAACTGGATGAGCAAAACAATTCAAACGTAATCAATATTAATACATTATAACTATTATTAAGCACCCGTTTCTTGAAAAGTCTGAACAATCATTACAAAAGGAACCAAAATCACAAATTAAGATAACAACAATCCCGTATATAAACAATTAATGCAGCCAACGGTTTCGTAGTATTATAGAAATTAAAACAAACTTACAGAAAAGGGAAGCTGAGGAGAAGCAAACGTTGAGAAAAAGTGGAGGCGGTGACGGTGGTGGTTGAGCCGCCTTCTGGGGAAGAGGCTGCTGCTCATAGCTATGGACGCTGAAGACAAGGGAGCGGAGGCCAACCCCATCTCTCTCTCTCTCTCTCTCTCTCTCTCTCTCTCACACACTAATAATAATGATAAATAATAATATTACAAGATCCAAAATTCCAAACAGGAAAATCCAAAACGAAGTGGAAGGAGATGAATCATCCATAACAAATATCTAAGTCATATTTGTTATTCTATGAAGTCCAAATATGGGCCTCGAATCACATTCCATTGTTTAAGGTCAATCGGGCCCCAAGCTCATCCGGATTAACCCGAACCTTCTTATCAATATTAGAAAATCTGTTTTTTTCATTTTTTGTTTTCTATTTATATTTTCCAAAAATACAAAAGTTTTATTGGGCAAAGTGCTTTTGATTTATTGTTTTAGAAACCTTGGAAAAAAAAATCAACTTTAGAAAAAAAAATCAAAAAAAAAGTTTTGCTGTAAATACAAAGATTAGGGATTAACTCCATATATAATGTCCCCATGACCTCATTAATTATATGATTGGAATGTCTAGTTGAATGACTAAATTCATGAGTTTAATAGTGTATTTGGATTGTTAATGCTTAAATAATTATATATGAGATTAATTATATAATTTATTTTGTATAAAAACTTTATTTGATTGAGTGAATGGTAATAAGAAATAATGAATGAAACTTATCATTTATGTAAGTGAAATAGTCTAATTTCTGTCAAACACACCTACTCTATGATATTACAATAATCTCATGTATGAGATATAAAATAATTTGGAGGATTTGTGTCCTTCTATAAGTTTACTAATTAGACATAAATATATAATTACTTAATAATAAAATAGGCTAATCCCACCCTTCTAATCTACTGTTAATTAGTAGAACAATTTTTTACTGAAATCGACACAGAAATCCTTATTAGACGTATGTGTTGTGATTTAATGTTTTATTTCAAAACTTTTTTGAAAGAAGTAGAAATTTAAGTGTAAAAACTTGAACTGTTTTTACTACCAATGAAACGACAAATACTTTAAAATGCGTGAAAATTAAAATTCTAAATATAAATCTAATACTAAGTATGAAAAAGCAAAAAGATTGGTGTCAATTGTTGATGATCTTAGATATTTTACGATCATGCTTATTTATAAGCGTTAGATCATTTTCCTCCACAAATTCAAAAAATGTAACTGATTATGTCCTAGAATCAGTGGTAACTACCTTTAACTACTTTGTTAGTAGAATTGTCATAACAATTATTTGTTTTAGTACAGTTGTGCTTTTATCCTTTTGCTAATTTGTTGCCAAGTGTTTTCATTTTAGCGCGCGCACTACTACAATAATAGTTAAATATCTTATTTAAAATTTGAAAAAATCACAATTTTTATTAATGCATATTTGAAAAAATATGAACTTTTAATTTCGATTAAACTAATTAACTGAGATAGTATGTATTTTTTTTTATCTCAGTTATTCAAAAACTGAGATTGCTTACTGCCCATTTGGTTACACGTTTCATTTCCACTTTTCAAAAAATTGTTGTCCCAAAATAATGAAAATGCATTTGTTAGCAACTTTTATAAAATAGTTTCTAGAAAAGTGAGTTAAAAAAGAGCTTCAAAATAAGAAAATTTGAAAACTATTAAATGTTGTTTTTGGAATTTTCAAGTCCATTTTTTTTTTGAGAAAACGAAAAATACAGAACACAATCTCTTCATCATCACGACATCTCAGTCATCGTTGTTAAAATCGGATTTAATGATCTTATTTTTGACAAATTTTGAACCAAAATAAATGTGGAATCCATACATTTTTTGATTTGGGTCCAGGGTGCTATGCATTCTCTTCCGCAAGTAGATGAATGACGTATATTCATTTGCTCAAATCGGATAAGAAGTGAATGAGAAATCGATGTTTAAATTTGTCGCTTGAATATGGGTTTTGTTGGATTTTATGGAAGTGTGGAACTTCTATCCCACATTGAAAGTTCTTGAAGAACTTAGTAGGTATATATAAGTTATAGTTGGACTAAGGGGAGGGTCCTTTGGGGGTACTTAGTTTTGTGGACGGGAGATGATCTATCTAACGGTGGGTTCGACCCATTTCACACATGGGCGAGCCGCCGCCGCCGCCGCCGCCACCGCCGTCTGTCTGACCGACCGTGCCGAGCTGAGCCGAGCCGGGCTCGGGCTTGGGCTTGGGTCGTGGGTCGACCCGATCCAAGTAGCTTATATATTTTTGGAGAAAATTTATTTAAATTTTTATTTAAATAAAATTTTCAAAATTCAAATTTAAAATTCGTTATCGTTAACCCAACGGGTCAAAAATCCAACGGTCAAATTTCCAGAATGGAGTGCTCGTGGGGCGCTCGCGGAGTGCTCGAGCGCCCATGTGCGGAAACAAGAACAGAGTAGTACACTCACTAGGCGCTCGCAGCGTGCTCGAGTGCCCCCTTCCAGTGTTGAGCGCTCGCAAGGCGCTCACTGAGTGCTTGAGCCCCAGAGGCTCTCTTGAACTCCAGAATAGCGCGCTCGCAGAGTGCTCGCTGAGCGCTTGAGCACTAACGACAAACAGTTGCACCTGTTCTGAACAGGCATAGTGACTTTTGCGAAAAGTCACTTCAATGGCTATTTAAACACTTTATTTTGCACGAATTTGGCATCCTATTTTCCTTCCTATATTCCATACAAAGTGTGTTTATGTTCTAAGTGTCGGAGAGTACAAATCACTTATTGGTTCGCTGTACCCGAAGATTGGAGTGCTTCTTCGGGTGTTGATCGTTGTATCCTGGGATATTGACGTCCGTGAAGCCCATTAGCACTTTTGTGGGGGACGAATCTATCTTAAGAAAATAGCATCCAACACTAACCTCGATCATCTACAGTTTTGGATTTTGCGACTGTTTGTAAGAATTTATTTATAGTTCTTCAATTTCAGTTTCTGTTTGTTTGTTACAGGTATTGGATTTATATTTGTTTTCAAACCATTTGTTTGAGCAACAATCTTAAGATAGATTCCAGTTTTCTTGGAAAAAACCTTTACTGTACTGTTGTTATATAGTTTTATTTTCGATTATTTATATTATGTTCTATTCTAGTTTCAAAACTGTTTTATTTTCAGTTTTGATATTTTACTCAATATTATTTATGGTTATTTCAGATACTTGTTTTAAATTTACAAGTATTTAATTTTGAGTTGATCTTCTGTTTATACAAAAATGGCAACTAAAAATGTCAGTGTTGGAAATACGGTCACGGCCACAACTCCTGCGAGTACGCTGGTGATACCCATGATTGTTCCTATTGTACCCGTGAATCACGAGAAGAAGTCAAAAAAATTCGATAGTTTTGACTTCAAGAGATGGCAACAGAAGATGTTTTATTTGACGACTCTCAATTTAGCAAATTTTCTTCATGAAGAATTGCCTACTATTCTAAAGGAGGACGAGATAGATAGGCAAGTTACTGCCGTTGTGGCAACATGGAAACATACTGATTTTTTTGTGTCGGAACTACGTCCTCTACAGGTTGGATAACACATTGTATAATGTGTATAGTCCAATCAAGACATCAAAAGAACGGTGGGAATCCTTGAACAAAAAATACAAAACGGAAGATGCCGGACTGAAGAAGTTCGTTGTCGAGAGATTTCTAAACTTCAAAATGGTGAATTCCAAGACGGTAATCAGTTAAGTTCAAGATCTCTAGTTGATCCAGCATGAAATTCATGTAGAAGGAATGACAATAAGTGAATCATTCCAAGTAGTTGCAATTATTGAAAAATTACCGCCATCTTGAAAAGAGTTCAAGAATTATCTTAAGTACAAACGCAAGGAGATGCGGCTTGATGACTTGATTGTGAGATTGAGGATCGAGAAAGATAACAGAGTCTCTGACAAGAGAATTGGAAATCCCTCCATGGAGTCCAAGGCCAATGTGATGGAACATAGGCAGAAATCCAACAAGAAGAGAAAACTCTCTACACAAGGTTCCAAAAGACGGTGACACCAAGAAGTTCAAAAGAAAATGCTATGTGTGTGACAAGCCAGGTCACATGGCTAAAGACTACCACAAGAAGAAGAGTCAAAGGTACCCCGACAAGAAGTAGAAAGGTGCCAAAGCCAATATGATAGAAGTGGAGAATCTATCATGTGACGTGTCAGATATTAGCCTTTCAGCAGTGGTATCTAAAGTGAACTTGGTTGGCAATCTAAGAGAGTGGTGGGTAGACACTGGGCTACTTGTCACGTGTGTTCAGACAGGAGGTTGTTCATAACCTATCAACTGATGGAGAATGGAGAATAACTCTTTATGAAAAATTCTTCGACTTCCAAGGTTGAAGGCCTAGAAAAGGTGATTCAGAAGATGACGTCTGGCAAGGAACTAACACTCAATGTTGTACTCCATGTCCCGAATATCTGGAAGAACTTAGTGTCTGAGTCATTGTTGAGTAAGAGGGGTTTCAGGCTTGTATTTGAATCAGACAAAGTTATCCTCACTAAGAGTGGGATGTTTGTGGGAAAAGGGTATGTGAGTGATGGGCTTTTCAAGCTCAATGTAATAACTGTATTTCTTACAAGTAATAATAAGATAACTACATCTTCTGCTTATATGTTTGAGTTATCTAATATGTGACATGGTGGGCTAGGTTATGTTAACTATGATACCTTACGTAGGTTGGTTAACAATGATTATTTGCATAAATTTCACATCAATCCAAATTATAAATGTGAAATTTGTGTGGAAGCAAAACTTGCTAAATTGCCATTTCATTCAATTGAAAGGAGTACCGAACCTCTAAAATTAATTCACAGTGATATTTGTGACTTAAAGTTTGTACAAATTAGAGTTGGTAAAAAGTATTTTATTACTTTCATAGATGATTGCACAAGATATTGTTATCTTCACTTATTGAGAAGTAAAGATGAGGCATTATCCATATTTATACAGTATAAAAATAAAATTGAGAATTAACTTGGCAAAAAAAAAAAAAAAATTCGAAGTGATAGAGGTGATGAATATGAATCACCTTTTGGTGAGTTCTGTTTAGAACATGGTATTTATACATCAAACTACGACACTTTATTCACGTTAGCAAAATGGTGTTGCTGAGCGAAAAATTCGAACCTTAAAAGAAATGATGAATGTCATGTTGATAAGTTCTGATTTATCTCAGAACTTGTGGGGGAAAGCTTTACTTTCCGCGAATTATATTCTCAACAAGTTGCCCTACAAGAAAATAAAGAAAACGCCATATGAATTGTGGAAGGGTCGTAAACCTTCTTACAAATACTTAAAAGTGTGGGAGTGTTTGGCTAAGGTGGCGGTATCTGTTCCTAAAAGAACAAAAATATGACCAAAAATCGTTGACTGTATATTTATTGGATATGCAAATAATAGCCGTGCATATTAGTTTCTGATACATAAGTCAGAAATTAAGAATATACATGTGAATACTATTATTGAATCAAGAACGCATAGTTTTTTGAAAATATTTTTCTGTGTAATTCTACATGAGAATTAAGTCCTCTTAAAAGGACTTATGACACTGCAACAGGCAGTAATCAAGACCAAGAAGGAAATGAAGATGAACCCAGACGCAGTAAAATGGTCAAAACTTCAAAATCCTTTGGTTTGGATTTTCTAACCTATTTGTTAGAAAATGAGCTCCGAAACTTTCAGGAGGCCATGTCCACACCTGAAACACCTTTTTGGAAGGAGTCTGTCAATAGTAAAATTGAATCTATCATGCAAAATCATACTTGGGAGCTTGTGGAGCTTCTACCAGGTAATAAATCTCTAGGATGTAAATAGATATTCAAGAGAAAAATAAAAGCAGATGGTTCAATAGACCGATACAAAGAAAGACTTGTTATCAAAGGATATAAACAAAAGGAACTATTTTGATACATATTCTCTAGTTACAAGGATAACATCAATAAGAATGTTAATTGCTATAGCAGCTTTGTACAATGTTGAGATACATCAGATGGATGCTAAAACTATATTTCTAAATGGAGAATTGGATGAGAAAATATATATAGAACAACCGAAAGATTTTGTGGTTCCAGGAAAAGAAAGGCAAGTGTATAAGCTTGTTAGATCCTTGTACGGTCTCAAGAAAGCTCCAAAACAATGGCATGAGAAATTTGACAACGCAATGATGTCAAATAGATTCAGAATAAATGAATGTGACAAATATGTCTATTTCAAAGACACAAAAAATAGATATATCATTGTGTCTTTATGTTGACGATATGTTTATTATTAGTAGTAATCAAGATATGATTAAAACTACAAAGAGTATGTTAAACAGTAAGTTTGACATGAAAAATTTGGGTGTTACAGATGTTATACTAGGAATTAAAATTTTTAGAACATATGAAGGATGTGTTATCTCAATCACATTATATTGAGAAGATTTTTGAAAAATTTAAGAAATATGATAATCGCCCAGCAAGAACACCTATAGATTTAAATCTCCACTTATCGAAGAATACTGGAGATGATATATCTCAACAAGAGTATTTCTGGATAATTGGCAGCTTAATGTACGTGACTAATTATATTCTTCCGGATATTGCGTGTACTGTCAATAAATTGAGCAGATACACGAGTAACCCAGGAATAGATCACTGGACAACAATATTTAAGGTACTAAGATATTTGAGATACACTCTTAACTATGGACTGCACAATACAAGATACCTAAGCGTAGTAGAAGGGTTTTGCGACGCAAATTAGATATCTGGTACTAAAGACTCAAAATCTACGAGTGGATATGTATTTACTTTGGCTAGTACATCAGTGCCTTAGAAATCTAGTGCCTTAGAAATCTTCCAAGCAAATATGTATCTCTAGGTCCACAATGAAAGTTGAGTTTATTGCTTTAGATAAAACATGGGAAGAAGCAGAGTGGCTTTGCCAATTCTTAGAGGACATTCCAATGTGAACAAAACCTAAGCCGGCAATTTATATTTATTGCGACAGCCAATCGCAATTGGAAGGGCATAGAGTAATAATATATAATGGTAAGTCTCTACATATTCATCGAAGACACAATACCATAAAACAACTTCTCTCTAATGGAGTTATCACAATAGACTATATAACAAAAGATAACATCGCGGATCCGCTAACTAAAGGTTTAGCTAGAGAGTAAGCTAGTCGATCATCGAGGGAAATGAGTTTAAAACCTATAACTTAAAGAGTTGTCCTAACGGACACCCAACCTTGCTAACTGGAGATCCCAAGATCTAGGTTCAAATGGACAACTAAGTTGTGAATAATTCAGGAGGATAACAGCGGAGGTAATCCCTCCTATCCATTTCTATGATGACACTATGATACCTGCAGCAAGTTTAGGATAAGCTAAGCTTTTAATGATTCTTATATCTTGAAAATTCAAGTGGAGTATTGCAAGATACTCTTAATAAAAAATCACCTATGTTAGTGTGAACTGGGCCGGTTCAATGAGAATTATAAGGCTGAATTCTCTAGATCACTCAAGAAAACAAGGTTGTTCAAGGCCAAAATGAGCACAACCATGAGAACCAAACGGTGTTAGGGAATATCCTGTGTGATTTTCCATTGTCTTAGTTTACATAAACGGCTGAACAGTTCAAGACATCATGTTCACTGATTAACTAGTAAATCCGATAGACTTTCATAAGGGAAAGTTCAAAGCCGCAAGCTACCTATCTCTATGAAAGAGATTTCTACTTACACTCTCTATTGTGTGTTTGCATTTGCATATGCATTGGTTTTATAGCCATTTCTCATTCATGTGGGGGATTGTTAAAATTGAATTTAATAATCTTATTTTTTAAAAAATTTGAGCAAAAATAAATATGGGATCCATACGTCTTTTGAGTTAGGTTCGGGGTACTACGCGTTCTCATTCGCAAAGAGATGAACGACGTATATTCATTTGCTCAAATTCGATAAGAGGTGAATAAGAAATCGATGTTTAAAGTCATTGCTTGAACATGAATTTTATTGGATTTTATGAAAGTGTAAAACTTTTATCCCACATTAGAAATTCTTGAGGAACTTAGTGTGTATATATAAGCTAGACTTGGACTAAGGAGAGAGTCCCTTAGAGGTACCCAATTTTATGGACTGGAGAGGACCTACCTAACGGTGGGTTCGACCCATTTTACACACACGCGTGCACGCACCGCCACCACCATCCGTCTAACCGACCAGCCGAGCCGAGCCGAGTTGGGCTGGACTAGGCTCGGGGTCGGGCTTGGGTCGTGGGTTGACCCGATTCGAGTAGCTTATATATTTTTAGAAAAAATTTATTTGAATTTTTATTTAAATAAAATTTTTAAAATTCAAATTTAAAATTTGTTATCGTTAACCTAACGGGTCAAAAACTCAACGGTCAAATTTTCAGAATGAAGTGCTCGAGCACCCATGTACGGAAACAAAATCAGAATAGTGCGACACTAGGCGCTCACTCAGCGCTTGAGCGCACTCCTTTCAGTGTTGAGCGCTCGCAAGGCGGTCGCTGAGTGCTTGAGCGTTAGGGGCTCTCTTGAACTCCAGAATAGAGCACTCGCAGAGCGCTCGCAGAGTGGTTGAGCGCTGACGACGAATAGTTGCACTTGTTCTGAACAGGTACAGTGACTTTTGCGAGAAGTCACTTCAATGGCTATTTAAACACTTAATTTTGCACGAATTTGGCATCCTATTTTTCCTTCCTACATTGTATACAAAGTGTGTTCATGTTTTAAGTGTCGAAGAGTACAAATCACTTATTGGTTCGCCGTACCTGAAGATTGGAGTGCTTCTTTTTCGGGTGTTGATCGTTGTATCATGGGAGATTGACTTCCTTGAAGCCCATTAGCACTATTGTGGGAGACGAATCTATCTTAAGAAAATAGCATCCAACGCTAGCCTCGATTATCTACAGTTTTGGGTTTTGCGACTGTTTGTAAGAATTTATCTACAGTTCTTCAATTTTAGTTTCTGTTTGTTTGTTACAGTATAGTATTGGATTTATATTTGTTTTCAAACCATTTTTTTGACCAACAATTGTTGTCGTTGTCGTCCCACCAGATTTCAACTGCCATCGTCGTCGAGACAAATCTCAATTGCCGTCGCCATTATCGTCAAGCCAGATCTCAATCGTCGTCACTGTCGTCTCACTAGATTTTAATCTCCGTCGTTGTCATTGCCTCATTAGATCTCAATCATCATCGTCGTCATCTCAATCACTGTCGTCGTTGCCTTAGTCACCGTCGTCACCGCTTCCTCTTTGCTTTCTTTTCTTGATTGGTAGAAACATAGAGATATTTGCGTCCCAGTCATCGTCCTCGTCGCGTCTCAATTGTTGTTGTCCAGTCATCGACCTCGTCGCGTCTCAGTCATTGTCATCCTTTTTGCGTCTCAGTCATCATAGTCCTTTTTGTGTGTCAATCGTTGTCGTTCTTTTTGCGTCTCAGTCGTCATCTTCTTCGTTTTTTTTGTTTATTTTTTTAAAAATAGTACACCAAACACAATTTCTTTTTTTAAAATATTATGAATTTATTTTTTAAATTATAATTTTAGAAAACGTAACCAAACATACCTTATATCTCGGTGTTTGATCGATTAATTTGTAATTAGCTCGCGCTCCATTCAGCTAAAAAAACGAGTGACCAAATCTCCATATCTCCCTCTCGTTTTCTCTCGCTCTCTGCCGAAAACCCTAGCGCCCAAATCAGCCTGGCTCTCTCGTGTTTCTTTCGCTCACCACTGGTTGTCCTTGCAGCTTGCCCAGTCTTCCAGTCACTGTCTAAAGCTCTCGTCTTGCTCCATCTTGCTTCATAAGTCTTTCTTCTTGCATTTTCATTTGATTTATAACTTCAATTGACTATGCCTATTGATTGTGTATATTGCGATTTGTATGAATCCATGTTAATTTTGAATCCATTGTGAATATACTCAATGATTTGTGGGACTGTATATATTGATTGTGTATTGTGTGTATAGTTTGATTTGTGAATCCATTTTATATTGATTTGTGAAGCTCTGTCAATTATGTATTGTGCGTATATTATTATTGGAACTGTGAATCCCTCTCTCACATGCTTAAGCTATTTGAAAACTGTACATCAATGGCCAAGCTTTGATATCTCAAACATTTAACCAATTTTTGCCGAAGTGCTTCCACTTTCGTTGGGTATAGTTTTGGATTTAGTTTTCTTTATATTTTCCAGCAAAAGATTTTAAATTTGCATTATGCGTATATGTAAGGATTTGCAAATGTGAGGTTAGAGTTATTAGGCAAAATCTTAACATTTTGATATTGAGAAAAAATCTTCTGCTCTTCTTCAGCCTCGTTGAAGTAAGATTTGCCCATGTAGTTCCCTCTCTTTCTCCCCTCCCTCCAGGATCCCTATTTTGATTATCAGATCACCAATTTTTTCATGTAAAATTGGTTAGAATTTTCTTTGGGTGAACTCCATTTTCAAATCAAGTTTTGGTGCATCCACTCGAACTTGAATCCTAGTTGATTTTACAATGCCGGGGTGGAATCAGAATGAGATTAGAGTTGCCTTCTTTATGTTCAAGGATTTGTTTGTGACATATGTTTTTTGGATTGTGTGGTTGTTGTTATGGATGCGGAGGAAAACTTGCAATTATTTTGGATGCCATCTCTAAAATTTCAATATATATATATATATATATATCTTCTTTCTTAGTTTACAAAAATGTTATGTAATCAGAAAAGTTATCAAGAATTTTATCTTAAATTTAAAATTAATGATTCAAATTTACTGTGTTGTATAGGTTATACCGTAAGTAAATCTAAATCATTAATTTTGAATTCTGGATAAGTTTTGTCATGCTTCAAAACCGAAGACATAGAGATTGCAAAATGATGAGTTCATAAATATGGGCCAAGGGGTGAAGGATTTGATGAAAAATGTCCCATCGTAATAACAATAATGTTTCCAAGATAGTTATGCAAAAAATGTACGAAAAATGATAAAGAAAACTGATATACCTTTACTATTTTTGTCATAACTTTTTTTACAAAAGCAATTTTGATATGAGGCCGGTACCATTAGAAAGAAGACTTTCTGAACTTTAGTTTAAGCATAAAAATGACTGAATTTGGAGTTCGAATAAAGGAGATACGTTGATTAAAAAAAATAATTTTTGGACAATGCCCAGACTACTCGCTAGACCGCTTGAGTGGTACGTCGAGTAGTCTGAGACAGCTCATAGCATCCCAGGCTTGCAATAGGAAGATAAAACACCCCATGGACCGCTCGATAGACTGCTTAAGCTGTCCTTCAAGCTGTCTATCACCAACTTTGAATTTCTGATGGTTTTAAAATCCAACACTCATCCAAGCCCATTCCTATGCATGGCAAAGGTGCTAAAACCTTCTAAACACATTGATTTAACCAAGGAAAAGATCGAAAAACCTTTAATTAAGATATATAATACAACTAAACATCCCAAAATATAAGAATTTGGCCTTAAGGCCTTAAAAATCAAGATCTTGAATACAAATTTACAAGCATAACATGACATCTTGGTCACAAAAGTAATCAAAATATTCCTTAATTAATCCTATGCTGAGGAATCTTCTCCAACACTTAAATTTTTTTTAATCAACGTGAACTAAAACTCAATAAAAAATAAACCAACAATAGATTATATGGATACAACAACATAAACAAGTCCTTCGAATCAATTTTCATTAAAATTCTAGAAATTCGTATCCATGTAATCCAATTCTCTCATAAATCTAAAAGCAATAAACGTAGGTTTCTTCACATTCAATTTCCCAACAACTCATCTAATGGATTTAGTTAGGTGCCGAAATGTCGCACTAGGCACCAACTGGCAATTATAGACTCTCATAGGTTGCCCTTGAACGGGCCAACTCATGGCACTGATAGACAATTATAAGTTCTATAATTTGCCAAGACAATCGGTGTCACACCTCCTCTCTCAAAGGACATGAAAAATCAAAAAACTGATATAACTTAAGGCGGTCAAGAAGAATATATATACGAGTTAAAACCGAAATCATTCATTCATAGATACAAGGGTAGTTCTATTCTTCCGAAATACACTATCTCATACATCCAAACCGAGATGCTTCATTCCCCTTAGGCATACATCAAATAAAATCTTCATACCAAGTAAGCTTTGACTTCGAGCTTGAGCCTATAAGATGACGATTGTGGTGGACCAACATCTAATGAAATCTGTTATCTGCAACTACAAAGGTTATAAAAGAGCGCACTTAGTATTAAAATGAACAAGTTAAAAACAAAAACACTCAGTCTAAGAACAAATACTGACCACTTTTAAAATATGGGTTATCATATTATAATTAAAGCTACGAAAGCACCACTTATCTCAGAATCTGTAAATATCTTTCTTATCGTAAGGTGGTATAAAAATATGACTTACCTACCACAGCACATCATAACTTTTTCTCATAGTGAGATTTTATAACCCATAGTACATTAAAATCAATTCTCATAATACGGCTTAATAGCCACATATAACTGACTTTCTTATTTCACAACGGTATATTTAAAGTTTAACGGCCACAACACGTTATCACTTTTCATATTACACATTATCATTTTTCATACCAAGGCTTAATAGCTGCAATTTATTATTTCTCGTAACAAGACTTCACAATCACAATGCAAACACCTGAGGGTGACTATCCCCACATAAGACAAATTCTTTAAGAGAGACTACACCCACATAGGGCAAGTTTTTTAAGAGAGGCTGTACCCACACATGGCAAATTCTTTAAGAGAAGCTACACCCACACAGGGAAATTTTCTCTAGCGAGACTACACCCACACTGGACAAGAAAAACTCTTTAAGAAAGACTACACCTATATAGGACAAATTCTTTAAGAGAGACTACACATGGCAGATTCTTTAAGAGAGACTACACACACAGGGAAAATTCCTTTAGGGAGACTACATTCGCACATGGTAAATTCTTGAAGAGAGACTACACTCACACATGCAAACATTTCAGAGTAACTGCAATTATACAAGGCAAATACTTAATATCAAAGTATATCACTAACATCGTCCATATTTTATAAACACGTCTCCTCCAACAATATAAATAGCATACTTGAATTAACAACGTTTGCAAAACACGTCGTCTCATGCTAGCCTTCAACACCAACTCGTGATATCAAAAGTATGATCATGAAAAATATTCTAGACTTTCTTCAAAGATATGGATAAAATATCATGGCATTTGGATATATAAGATCGAACCATCGTAAGTTCACATGGTTCGAAACATGAATATTAAATTATTTTTAAAACATAATTCATGCATCACAATTTAAAATAATACTAAGTACTTTAATACATCATTGTTCAAAATAATTACTAAGCACGCTCACCTTATTTTAAGCGTGATGCAATTATTCCTTCGTTCACGATCTCAACTCAAACTTCCTATGACGAGACCTCGTTGTCTAGTAAAAACCAAACTCACACATAAGTGTGGGATAATAATCCTTTGAAATTTTGCACTTTAAATTTTTCTCAACTTATTCATGACCTAAAATCTCTAAATTTAAGTAATAAAAAATTGGGTAAATTATACTGATATTCCCTGAGATTTTGGTCAAATACAGTCAATTCTATATTTTTGGATAAATTACACTGACCTCTCTTACCATTAAACAGTATTAATGGAGAAGGTTAAATGATAAAAATACCTTCAGATATTTTTCTGCTCGCAAATATTTGTCAGTGTAATTTACTCTTAAAAATACTTATAACAAACATAGAGAGAGAGAGAGAGAGAGAGAGAGAGAGAGAGAGAGAGAGAGAGAGAGAGGAACGCGAGGGAAAGAGGAAGAAGAAGCTGCAATGCCTTGCCTGCGCCGAACACCACTGACGCTGCCAACCGTCGCCACCAAGCCTCGCCGGTGAGTTCTCCTCCTTTTCGTCCATTTCTCTCCCTCACTTGTCGTTTTGGATTGGAGTCGATTTTTGGTGAATATTCCGGCAGAGCAGGTGCTGGAGATGAAGAGGATCTTGGGAGGGATTCTGAGATGGAAGTATTTGAAGATGCAAAAGAGAGAGGCGGTTGCAATGACATTTCACGGTGAATCGGCTGGCTCGGCCCTTTGATGTGATTCCCCCAATTCTCAATCCACATTTTTTGATTTTGTTTTTGTTTTTCTTTGTACAACCAAGTTGATAAGTTTTGAGTTGTGATTTAGAGATTTTGGCCTTTTTTTTCTCTCAGAAAATGCATTATTTTTGAGCTGTTTGGTTGCTGAGAGACCAGAGGTAACAGAAGGTGAAGGAGAACTGATTTTTTTTTCTGTTCTTTTTAACCGAGGAGTGTCATCTTCTATTAGGTTCGGAACTTTTTAGTATATAAATGAAACTTTTTAGCATATGTACACACCAGTGGTAAAAAAATGGAGGAAAAGCAAATTGGGATGGGAGGGGGAAGTACGCTGGGGAAGGGGAAGGGCTGTTGGTGTAGAAAAAGAAAATGAAAAGAGAAAAGAAAATGAAAAGATAAGAAGAAAAAAAAAGAAAAAAAAAGAAAAGTAAAGAAAGAAATTAAAGGAAAAAAAGATAAAATTTGTTATATAGTTAACAAAATTAATCATTTAAAAAATATATATATATATATATATATGTATATATATATAGATATATTAAATATATGTTTTTGTTCAAAAAAGAAAAATAATAGTAATAATAAAATTAATAAAAAGAATAGAATATATAATAATATTAATATTTGTATGAGGTGTTTCGTAAATTATATTTATTTGATGGGTTGAACCCAGCTCGACCACGTGCACCTGCTGGCTGTTCTGCAAAATTAATATACAAATGTGAGCTACCCGGTGGCATCTCGCCAGATGCTACTTCGATGGTCAAGTTAGGAAGAATTTTTCAAGTTAAGTACCGTTGATAGGAAAAATATGTATGACCTCTTTGGTTGGCTCTTATCCTCTTTTTATAGTGTGGGATCTTAGTCTACTTTCTTCAATCTCATGATTGTTTCCCCTGTCACACATCCTCTCAAAATTAGCTTTGCCTCCTCTGTCTCCACCTGACACTGATTACTGTTCCTTCACAATCACATCATCATTAATGACACGAGTTCGGTCGTCCACTGGGCCGAACTCTTAACACCGGGTACTCCCAGCGAGGTTACAGGGCGCTCAATGACAATGGAACCCGGTCTAATCGCATTCAATGCTGCTATGACCATGGTCAAATCGCATTAAATGCGATGTCAAAGAAGATAATTCGACTGAAGACCGAACTGTCAACCTATGAGAGGTCGGCCCCACGTTTCGCCATAATGGGCCGAAGTCGATCCAACGATACGGTCTCTCGGACCCCCGACGCTTTTAATGGGCCTGGACTCGGGTCTAGACCCATTCCCCCTCGTTTGAAGTGTTTCTCCCCTTTTCGAGAGCGTAATGATTCATCTTGCCTTTCCAAAGTGCCTGTTGGCGTTTCGGTGTCTCTCAGACCTATAAATGAGTCTTTTGGCCTCTTTATGTTCCTTTTTCCAACTCGTATCATCCTCAACTCCCCTTTCTTTTTCCCTTCCCATTTTTCCGAGCACTTTTGTTCCCCGCCAGTAACTTGAATTGCTACTGCTATTTCATTCGACGCCGCCGTTGATCCTTCTCTCGTACTAATTTCAAACCATCAGAGGTACATTCTTCATTCTATAGTGTCTCCTTTTTCTTTCTTCCTTTTTGCTCTGTCTCCCCTTTTTTCTAGACTTCTGGATATTACCTCCCTTCTGTTCTTTATCCCTTCTTCTTCTTGTTTGGGCGAATGGCGAGAAGGAAGGAAAAATTCGTGAAAGAGGTGAACACCCCCTCTGCCTTGGCCGCTTTTAGGGCCAGGTACCAAATTCCTCCTTTACTAACTCTCCGTTACTGTGATCCGAATGTCCCCGAATCTTCTTTTCGCCTTAGGGGCAACGAGGTGGAGTTCCCTATCGCCGCCATCGTAGAGGCCGGAGTCCAGTTTCCGGTGGACCCCTTATTTAGGGAGATGTTGGCCACATGCCGCCTCACGCCCCAACAAGTCTCAATAAACTTCTTCAGGGTGGTGATGGGAGTGGCCGAGATCAACCGTTGATATGGGTTTAATCTCGGCATCCCTGAAATTTTTCATAGCTATACCCTTGCCCACTACGACCGCACCTATTACCTCCACCAAAGGAGTGCTACCCAGCAAATGGTGCACGACCTCCCGGACACGGATAAGCATGGAGACGACCTGATCCTGGTTGGCGGGGATTTCGAATTTCAAGCCAACCATGCTGGACTTGCTGGTCGCTCCATCCCAAGGGTCCTAGGGAGTCCAGGTTGGTTCGGCCCCTTTACTATTTCCTTTTACTCATTGCTTCGTTTATGTTATCTATCGTTTTCATAAATTTTTGTTTCCTCTTTGCAGTGGCCACTCTTGCTAGATAGAAAAAGAGGCAAGTCGTCTTTGGAGAGGTGCAACGCTGGCTCAACATCCGCGAAACTCGATCGGCTTCAGATTTACTTGGCTATACGCCGAGCTATCGCCAGGTGATCCGTCCTAGAGGAGCTCGGCATCAAGATCCACCGTCTTCCCCCAACCAGGATCGCCACCTCATCCCGTACCAGGAGGAGAAGAAGAAACCATGCCAAGAGAAAGAACTTTCAACCTTCACGCTGTCGTTCTAGGGAGGGGGGCTGCGAGCACATCCGCCAGGCCCGCCGTCCGAATATCAGCCCCATCTCCTCCTCTGCCATCTTTTCTGGCTCCGTTGATTCCTCTACCTCCAGCCTAGACCGCCATACCAACGGCGGAAGCTTCACGCCCGATCAGGCTGAGCTCCTCACCTCCACCCGAGGAGGGACGCCCTACCTAACGCCGTTGTTTGGTGCGAGGTGACGGGGTTCTAGTCACAGAAGGAGCTCCCGTGGAGGTCGGGCAGGTCGTGGCTCCTTGAATTTACTATTCAGTGACGCCCCATCAATGTGTTCGAATCCTCTAAGTCGGGCATGATGGCCCAGAGCCTGGCCAGAGGCATTGCCCTCCCTTTAGACGTAGCTGATCACTCTGGGCTTTCCCTGCCCAATCTGTTTGACCGGGTTTGTCAACTCGGAGTTGGGGTAAGACCTTTAACATTTCTCAATCTCTTTAATGAATTTTCGTGTCATAGAGTTCGGCTGACATTCCAATCTGTGTGTGTGTGTGTGTGTTTTTTTTTTTTTTTTTCCAGCAACTTCAGGCTATCACTGTTTTGAACGACCGATACGTCAAACTATCCAGAGAGACCAAGAGGCTTGGCAAGGCTCTCACGCTATCTCTGCAGCAAGTGAAAGACTTGGAAGCAGACCAGGCCAGTAGCGCCTCGGCTCTGCAAGGCGTGGAGGCCAGATTGAAGGCCTCCCAGGAAGAAGAGAAAAAGGCAAAGGACGCCGCTTTGGTCCTGGCGACTGCCAATGCTGAGCTGCGGTCCCTCCTTGCAACTGCTCAGGCTGAGACTGAAACTCAAAGGAAAATATGTTAGAGCTGCGCAGCGGAAAAAAGTTCGATGAACGACGTCGTGACCGTAAAAACGACGTTGTGCGATTTTATGAAAAATAATAAAATAATTTGATATTTTATGATTAAATATACATTCAAGAAACTTGAACAAGTTTATTTGATGCCGAACAACGATCTGAGACGACCCAACGATCTTCTCACGTATATCTCGACGCACGCGACGATCCCGACGAGTGGGCACTGATTCGGATCTTCGTATATTCTTGTCTTGATTTCTTCTCACACTTATCTCCAAAAGGCAAAATATGGATCTCCAAAAGAGAGAGAGAGAGTGAGAGAGTGGCGGCTAGGTTAGGAGAATTAGGGTTTTTTGTTTTTAAAGCCTCATTTTATAATATAAAAGAATATATTATATTAAGTATATATATCCACACTTTCCTAAAAGGATAATAAAGAATATAAGCTTAAAATAAAACAAACCCATCTTTTCCCTATTAGAGCCGGCCACCTAGGGAGTAATCCCTAGGTGTGCCAAATTTCAAAATCGTCCTCTAACAATTTAATTTAATTTCTGAATGTCCCCGGCGACAAAATCGTCATTCAAATTAAATTAAATAATAAGCGAAACCAATAAGAAAAATAACCGTGCGTATAGTGGGCTACGT
>JAOTRH010441346.1:0-32815 GCA_034768845.1 Heliamphora exappendiculata
GTTCTTCTTCCTCACTTCTCTCTCTTTTTTTTTAATCCTAACTGATTTAGGGGTAAATTTGTCTTTTTATCAATTTCGTTAACGACGTTAACTGTTAAGGGGTGTTAATGTAATTTGTCGAAAAGAGTAGGGTTAACTGTATTTGATCAAAACCGCAAAGGAGGTCAGTGTAATTTACCCTTAATTATAACATCCATGTTTCATGCATCTGCCCTGTATTATATAACTAGGTTTCGCAGGTGCAATGCACATATTAAACATCAATAATTAGTAAATTAAATAATAATTTACTTATGTAATAATTTATCATCAAAAACATAAATGAATATTAATTTTGAATAGAAATTTGAATATTGTTTTTAACTGATAAGATATCTTCACTATCTAAAACGTATCAACAAACAAGATACTTAACATACCACAGTCATAAATAAATTTTATATTCAACAGAAATCTTTGATTGTCATAATTTTAAGTTGAGGAATACTTCTCTTATGTGCCAACTTCACATAAAGATGTATTCTATATGACTGAGCTCATTTATGTATTTTTTTTAAAATCAAATTGCTCTTGAAAGTATAATAAGTTGAAATTAAAATATCAAAATATCATTTTTTAAAAATTTTTAAAAAAGTTTTTGCTTATATGTTATCTATAAAGAAATTGTCACATTGATCTCTATGCATATATCAAGAATTCTGGATCACGTAGAAGTATTTTTTTACTTATTTGTCAATGAGTATTGCAAGCGAATGTCTTAATCATCTTTCAACTATATTAGTATAAAAACCTACATTAAATATTAATTTTTTGTATTGTCAATGACACTATAATAAGAAATTAATGATATAACTAGTAATATTGATATATTATTGTTGTGTTGTAATATCAATTTTGTAATACATAGCACACGCGAATGTGTTATCAAAAATTTAAAATATTTTCTTAAGAATCCAAACCATATGCCAACATTGGTATTGTGCCAACATACTCCCAATTTAAGCTTTTGTCCATAAGTTTACATATTTTTTGCAATAAATTTATTTCCGTAGATAAATATCATTTTGTTTGGTAAATTAATTCATTCACAGTACCGTAAATAGTATGTTAAAACCAAAGTTTCATATCATATGACTAGATTCTAAGATATCTATGATGGTACTCAATTTAACGATAGAAGTGATTCCGTCTTTTTTGTATATAATTTACATAAGGTAATGTTTTTTTAATTTATTTTTCAAATATTCTAAAATAACCACAGTGACACACGTTGAATGCGCAAAAATAATTAGTACATTAAAAGAAAATATGTATGAAATATTATATGAGAGGGTATTATATTTATTTCTTATCATAAATTTAAATATCTCATATATCTAGATAGATAAAGAGTTTTTTAGATGGAGTAGTAGAAAGTAATTTTTTTTAAAGCTAGCTAAAATTTATAGCAAAATATTAGAATACAAAGTCACACATTTCATTGGCGACTTCAAGCTTTTGATTCTTCAACAAGTAAGGGAAATTCAACAAGGGAAAAAATATACAGCGTAGAAGGGAAACATTAGCCATAACCAATTTTTTGTGGGATGATTTTCTTAAAGGGAGAATAAGAAAAATTAGAAGCATACACATCATATTCAGTAACAGAAACTCATAAATAATGGGACAAATTATGAAATTTTACAAGCATTTGATTTAGTTTCCTTTATAATTTCCTTTTAACAAATTTTAGTGAGTTTTTTTTAAAATTAACTTAAATAAATATACATTCAAGATTTCTCACGTCATCAGGAATCATAAAGTAAATAATTCTAACTAAGAAATTAAAAAGTATAATTAAGACAAAAAAGACAACTTAACATGTAGCTTTTCTTGTGGGCATTTTTGTCTTTATTGATTTTTTAGAAAACTTTAACCAGAATAAGTTTGTACTTTTTAATTACTTAAAAAACTAATAAAGTAATAAAATTAAATCAAGAAATGAAAGAAAATGGAAAAAATGACGGAAGGTGAAAGTGCCCAAAAAAACAATTGAGTTAAATTTATAATGATGGCAATAAATCATAATTGAGTAGTACAACATCAAAAGCCATCAGTTACAGATATTTTGAATTATTCATCTTATGGATATTACATAATGGATTATTTTTGAAAAAAATCATTTGATCAGTTATATGCAAATATATAAAAAGTTGATTTTTTTTTTTATAAAATGGGCCATTTGAACTTAAATAGCTCATTTTAAGCTAAAATCATTAATTTTGTAAGACGATTGATCATTTAATCATATAAATATCACCATTTACTAATATTCATTTTTTGTAGGCAAGATCTATTATATAGGGTTTATAATATGAATGGGTTGTATTATCGTTGTGCATTTGTCTAGGACCTATAAAATAAAGTCTTAAGAGTTTTGAAGCATTTTGATCCTATATAAAAGAGAAACCAAATGGAAAAAGAAGGGAGCCGTTGGAGGAAGGAGATTTAAGTTACAATCGAACAGTAAAATACTAAAGGTCACGAATTATAAATATTTTGAATCATTCAACTTGTATATACTATATAATAGATCATTTTTATTAAAAATTAATTTGATCAAATGTTAAAAAATAAAAAAAGAAGAATGATTTATACTTGAATAGCCCATTTAAACTAAAATCGTTTATTTTATAAGAAAAGTATCATTTGTTTATGTATTTATTAATATCCAATTATACTCATGTTTTGTATAAATAATATACTATTATTAAAATATGAATGAGTCAAATTATCATTATGCATTCGTTGAAGACATATAAAATAAAGTCCTTGTTCATGTGAAAGAGCAATCCAATAAAAGCAATCAAATAAAAAGGAAGGGAAGCAACGCTTCCTGGTGTAATACGGATGAAGAGAAAACTGCGAAAAGTTGTTGCTTTTATGGCCCAAAATGATGATCTAAATTGTCTACTTTGTAAATTATATATAATAGATTATTTTTGTAAATAATTTTTTTAATTGGATATTGTTAGATATAGGAACAAATTACATTTTATTTTGAGAAATTGATGGTTTGAACTTAGATAATCTATCTTAAACTAAAATCGTTCATTTTGTAAAATAACTGTTATTTGTTTGCATGACTATCAACATTTGATTATGTTATTATTTTCTATAAATGATGTATCATATCAAAGCGAACAATTCAGATTATAATTATGAGCTAACTTAATATTCAAATGGGAAGGTGGGGGTCTAGAAGAATAGATATTTCTCCATAAATAGAACAGTCCAAAAAAGTGGTGGTTGGGCCTGGCATTTATCCACGCGAGGAGAAAAATCGGAAGGAGAAGAAGTCAAGATACTTTTCTCCATAAATAACATTTGTTTAAAAGGTTTATTTTTTAAATTATAATTTTTATTTATTTATTTATAAAACAATATTATACGATCATTTAGCTACAAGTATCGGGTCAACTTAAATTTTTATATAGATAATAAACTTATCAAATTCTACGTAACAAACAGAACTGAATATAAAAATATATTCAAAAATTAAAAAAAAAAAGCACAAAAAGTGTTTGTGTTTAACTCAATCTCTATACCTATTAAAAATATGAACGGATCTTTATCTCCGTGAATAAAATTTAATAAACACGTTTTCTAATCTTCTAGTTTAATAAATAAAGCGTGAGTACTAATAACGTTTTTGTGTTTAAATAAAAAAACGTGAATACTCTAAAAGCATATTTAACAAAAACGTTTTATTTGAAATCAATTAAAAACGTATTTATTAAAAATATTTTATGAATTAAACTAGAAAAAGTGTTTATTAAATGTGTTTTTATGTCGTTATTTTTTATTCTACAACATTATATGGAGATTAGACTTAAAACATGTTTAGTAAAAACGTTTTCTATAATATTGTTGTCAAGCCCTCGGGATGCTTCACCGAAAAACAAGGGGTTGTTCTCTTCTTATTCTCCAGTTCAAAAATTAGATCTAGGGTTTTAAGGAATTAAATCCTAGGCATACACTTGTCTAATATATAACTCAATTTAAAGCAAATAAAAAGACAATAGAAGACATAAAACCATTACAAAAATTACATAAGAGACCAAAAGGCGTTAATTATTAGGGCTGCACAAAAAATTGAAAAAATCAAAAATTCGTGTATGCCCCGAAACTCTGGGACATCTAGAGTTACAAATAACAAATAATGGCGCGAAAAAGTAATAGTTGATTAATACCCATCAAGCAGAAAAGTAAGAGTATTATAAAGTTAAGATTACAGACCCAAAATAAAGCATGCTTAACAGAAAATATTAAGGAAGATAACGTTAAGTTCGGTGATCCAAAAGTCAAGTGTAGAAGACTGGTAGAAATTCGTCTCTCGGGAGCCACAGTTCAACCTCTTCCGGTGCAGGGTGGTCGATGAGAACTTCCAAATCCTCAAAATCTGGCATGGAATACCGTGAGCTAAAATTCAGAAAGAACAACATAATTATACAAAAATTTTCCAAGTACAAGTCAAAACATAACAAACATGATGACAGGATAAATACGACAGTGAGCATGATGAGAATGATGCAATCAATTTAAACTTTCTATCCCAATTAAAAACTTAAGTTATTCTAGGTTCTCCCAAACCGGGGTGAGCCATCATAAAACCCCATGACCCCTACCACGCTGACCAAGTCTACCGACCGACAAAGAGCGTTCCTTAAGCCGTGGGATGACTACGTAGCGGACTAAGTGTCCAGCCGGGTCATCACTAACGGCAAGGGCATGGACAAGTCAACACTTCACGCCCTGACTCTCAAGTCAAGGTCAAATGCGGGATCGCAAAATCTAACTCCTATTATTACGCCATCCGAACCGTCTTCGCCAATAATACAATTTATAACAATGTGCATTTAGCACTTGGGGTAAAAGTCACCCAAAAATAATCAAGACATAAAGCCATAAATCAACCACAATTTTTCAAGTGTCATTATACTACCCTAAAGTTCGATTTTTTTTCCTTTTATAAAAAAAATAAACGATGAACCGCGTAATTCCCAACCCAAAGGTGATATGGAATGACATGTTCTACCACCTATTTACAACTCACAATAAATTTTAGGCATAACCTAGACTAGATGGCATGTAAATACTTTACATGGATATTGAAAATTTTTTACATGCATAACTTTCAATACAAGTTATCCTAATTTACATTCTTGATATAGGCACATATGCACATAAATATTTTGAGTTTAGTTAGCACATAAATATGTAATTTTTAACACATGAAAATACGTAAATAACTTCACAATCAAATAAACTAACCCAAGCATGGTATAAAATCATAAAGGTAACCAAAAACACAATTTAAACACTTAGGCCTTAATTATCTATTTAATGAGTTGCAAGTCCTAGCTACTGTTCAGTGACTTTTAAACATATCAATCGTTGGAGAAAAATTCTAAAAATTGGTAGACACCCTATTTGGGATGTTCTGAACACTTTTTATGTTTTACACTTTTCCAAATTTTTCCTCTAAGACCTTGGTTTTGACAAACTAAAATTCTGTGACAGTGTAGAGGGTAATTTCAGAACAATGGAGAGAAAACTCAATGGTTTCAAAAAATAGAAACGAGGAATTAAGCTTAAACAATGATTTTTAAAATTTTTACAGTGGTAGATCTATAAGATTAGAAGCTCTAGGACTTAACCTTGCATCAAAATCATTTGTTGTGAATTTATTATAAATATTATACCAAACAGTGTCCAGATTCGATACACTTTGAGAAAATCGGTACCATTTTCTCTATACACATGCAAATGGATTGATTCAAGTGGGGTTAGAAAGATAAAACGTTTATCTATCCAAACACATAAAAATTATACCGAGAGATTACTTCTATAGTAAATGGCATGGATTCAAAGTCATCTGTCCAAATAGCAATTTTAACTCAATTTACTTCTCTATTTTTAAAAAAATAAAGGGAATAGATTTGGATCTCAAGAAATTTTGTGCATATAGATAATATATCCATGAAGTTACAGTAAAAATTTCAAAAAATCTTTATGAGTCTAGATCCACACAAAAATTCAAGAAAAATCGAATTCTTTGATGGAAACCTCTTTGAACAGATTTGAAGATGAAGAAAACATGCATTTTTCTTGGCTCCTAAGCCCATGGCCTTGCATGCACGGCTATATCTAACATATATATGATTTATATATGAGCTATATACCATTTGTATGGATCAAAAGCAAGAGAAGATGGTGGATGGTTGAGAAAAAATAATAAAAGCAAAAAATAGATTCAAGATCATATCTCACCGATTTGAGTATGGATCTTGAATCTAGAAGTTTTTGGGAGCTAAGAAGACCTTGTAGATAGGAAATACATGTATAAAAATATTGTTCTTATCTTGATTATGGTTGAGGGATGATGAATATGTATGAACCTTGAAGGTGAATACCAAGAACATGAAAACACAATCCTTCTTCTCCACTTTCTCTCTCTACCTCGCACCTTGAATACTTTGAATAAATTTTGCAAATACAAAATGGTTGGGAGAACAAGCTTGGCCAAAAATGGGGGGCTTGGGTCTCTTTTTAAAATAATTTTGTAGCTAAAAGTAAGTCTCATGATGTGTCTGTAAACCCTACAGAGCTCTATATTCACTAAAATGCAATGCATGCATGACAAAATAAATAAAAAATTAGGTTGAGTGTGCTAGTTTCCAAAGTGAGCTGCCAAGTGGAAAAAATTATTCACTACCTCTGGGCAGCACGTCAGCTTTGACATTTGATGCCTCTAACTAATAAAAATTTTCCATTTAAAAATAATGTCAATATTATAACACATATCATTATTAATTTTTAAATACAAAAGCAAAAGAAACGGAGCGGCATTCTCATTAACAAAAGCCTAAAGGATTGCAAACCAGCAGCCACTCTCGCACCATCTCTGACCCATGAAATCATTTCTCTCTCTAGCATTACATATCACCGTTCAAGAAAATCTTATTACCCTCCATTCTTCTCCTATTTTAAAAAAAAATGTTTTTTATCTCCATTCTTCCCCTGATGCGAGGCCAAAGAATACCATCATTTTGGAATAGAGATCCAACAGAAGATGTCACAAAAGATTCTATCAGACGCATCAGGCTCGCTCCTGTTCCTTTGAAGATGATTCAGAAGAGTTCTACTGCGATTCAGAGCATTGTGCCATCGTTATCGGAAAAGCAACATAGTGCTCTATTACCGCATCGGATTAGGCTTAGATATTACGGTGATACTCTTAGGCTCGCGTCTGTTCCTTTAAAGACGATTCAGAGGAGTTTTACCAGACAACCACCACGTTGAAGCGTTAGGAACCATTGCTACAATTACCGTCCTCGACAACTACCACCTTTAGCTGTACTAACAGTCGTCACCAATATCATAGCTATAACAACCATTGTCGCCAAATGTGGTCACTTTAAAAGCATTGACAACATTCACCACCTTACCCATGACCATCGACCAGCTTACCCACTTCGATGTGTGAAACCAGTAAACGACTAACTTACTCACTTTGATGATTGTACCTTTAAATTGTTACAAAATAATAGTTGGTATATACTCTCAAAAAAGAGGACAAAAAGGAGAAAGAATTGTATATGAAATACTTGGTTGTTCTTCTCATACACTACATGTTTGTATAAATGCTTGTGATAATAGATATCCCCTTTTGTATGTTTTTTTCTTCTTTTATGATTTTCATTGAAATATCTAAGTCAATTTTTTTAATAGTCTTGTTCCCACTTGCTCACTAAACTATCAATATTTGCTTCAAATATGAAGTCTTTGAATTTATGAATAATTAATTTTTCTTTTTGGAATATGGGGTGTTCTTTGTCATTGCATTTATAGCTAATAAGCATGGCTTATGTGAACTAAATGAAAAGTTAGTGATGTATCCAATGGTTACAAAATGTAACTTTAATTAGTTGGATGTGTTGTGGGTTATGTTAGTATGTTAGTATGTTAATGGCACCAAAAATGGTAAAAACAGGTCCGTCATTCCTCCGGGCACCTCAAAAATGCAGTCACAAACTTTTTGTCAAAAATGGCCATTGTTCTACCACCACAATTGCATCTTGCAATCCACTTTCATCCAGTGCATAACCAAGTGTGATATATATAACATATTAAATGTGATTTCAATTGCACGAGCTTAAACTTCTTAATGTCTCCTAAACCCAAATACCTTAGTTTGGTCACAATCTCAACATAATAAATACACTTAGATTGCTTCTAATTCAAATAAATCATGATCAATCAATCAAGTATCTAATGGTAATCATTCATAATCCAACATTGGAAGAGCTTCATTTCACCATGTTGTATACACTTGCCAAAAAATTACTAATGAAAATGCAAAAATTAGTTAACCCAAAAGCCATTTTTTTTATCGGCAAAAATTACTAATGAAAATGCAAAAACACATGGAATGCTTCCAAGCCATTAAACTCACTACGAGCATTAACCACCAGAGGCAACCAACCACATAACAACACCTATCCCAGCCTTCAAAATCCCAGCAACAACCATGTTTCAACAGCTCACATAACCCATCCTTGACACCTAATAGCAGCAACCCCAACAACAGCCAGAGCAAGAAACAACAGCCCCCAATAGCAAAAACCAGCAGCATTAAGAGCAAAACTCAGCTTGCACCAAAACATGGATAAAGACTTATAGATCTCTATGTTGACGGATTGGATCTCTTTTTATACAAGTGTTGTATAGCTGCTTGTGGATTTTTAAATGTTAGCCATAGATGTACCATAGCAATGGATGTGTTGAGTTGGGTTTCCATTACTACTAGGTGAAAGTCTGAAAACGTGCACAGAGTTGGTCCTACGTGCCTTCGAATTAATTCCCGTAAATGAGGTTGATGGGTGCTTAGTGCCCTCGGGTTGTGAACCCGTAAACTAAGTGGTTGGTGGGTGCTTAGGGTCCTCAGGTTGTGAACCTGTAAACTAAGTGGGTTGCCTCCATGAATGGCGTTGTTTATATTGTCGTGACTCCGTATAAAAATTGTCATTACCGAACGGACCTTAAATGGTGACTAGGGTAATGGACAGGAGTCTATAGTTGTTACCTTTGTCTGTGTGGCAGAGTCGGTACATAGGATTTTATTTTATCTTGTTTTCTCCTCGGCTGTGTGACCCGAGTGGAGATTACTGTGTTTTACTGCTTTCTATTAACTGTGGCATGATATCTGTTAGAATGATATGCATAGTTTCAAGGATGATCTGGCAGTTTTCAGATGGAAAACTTGTGATTTTTGTGAGAAAATTCGTTTTGGCTTTTGTGGTCGAGTTAGCTCCCAACATATGATTACATGACCTGCTTTACAGCTTTACTATCTTTTTTCTATTGGGCTTCGGCTCATGGTGTGGGATTTTGCGATAAAACTATTTTCAGGTGGACGTGAGGAGTTGACCCAGATGCCCGTGATGACGAGAGACTAGATGTTATTTCTCCTATTTTGAGACATGTACTTTTACATTTGATGCCTGTTCTAGAAGGCGAGTTTTGTACGCTTTGAGGCGATATCCTTATTCATGTATGGGAATGCATGTTTACTATTTATGAGAGCTGAACTTTGAAAATTTTTTTATCCAAATATTGTATATTTTTGAGTTGATGTTGTTCCAACTTCAAATCTTATTTTCATAAACGGTGTGTTGGTGGGCTTTCGCGTGACCCTGGTATTTCGGGGGTGATAACTGGGTATCAGAGCTCTGGGTTCGAATACCTGAGAACCATGGAAAAGATAGTACATCACCTTGTGAGGATGTATGTGTGCTTGATTGCATGTGTTACAGTGTTTTCCTTAACATCAGCATGATAGCGCGTGGTGTATACGTGCGTATGGAGGTTGAGCCTTAGGATTGATTAGTCTTACCTTCGTGCATTTGGATTAACAAACTTAGGAGCCATGTTAGAGACGCATTTTGCGAACGTGATTTCTAGCAAGGAATCTAGGTAGGTTGTCCAAAGTGACGAGTTTTTCTTGTTGGTTCTCCTCGGTATGTAAAATGTGATGACATGATCAAAGTGGCTATGTGTTAGCATGCTTATGTGAGTTATGTCTTTTACATTAGCAATCACATGTTATATGGATGCTCATCCTGTTGTCTTGCTTTCGTATAGAATTATGTCTATGCGGGGAGGACGAGGCCGAGGTCGAGGCAGTGGCCGTGGTTTTGGCCAAAGGGACGTTCCAGTCATAGATGTTGGGGATGGTAATGCACCCCAAGGACCTGTTGGCGAGAGAGATCTGTTGTGTGAGATGGTCAACTCCATTCGACGACTAGCTGAGGCCACTAGGGGAAGGGAGAGCGTACCTGAGCCGAGGGCGACGGTCGCGATGCATGAGTTTCGCCGTCTGGACCCTCCTACCTTTTCTGGGGATCCCAACCCCACGGTTTCTACAAAATGGCTGGAGCTGGTTACCAGGATTCTGGATACACTTCAAATTGAGAAAGATGATCTGAGTGTTACATTTGCTGCCTTCCAGTTGAGGGAGAGTGCTCATATGTGGTGGAAGTTTGCCAAGACTACAGTCAGAGGCACTTGGGAGGCATTCACGAAGGTATTTTAGAGAAGTACTTTCAGGCGACAATGAGGGATCGCTACAGAGAGGACTTCCTTTTTCTGACGCAGGAGACGATGACTGTGATTGAGTATGAGACTGAGTTTACTAGCCAATCTCGGTTTGCACAAGAGATCGTACCTACAGATGAGTTCTGTGCGAAGAGATTCGAGTGGGGTTTGAGGCCCGCTACCAGAGATAGAGTGGCGGCATTCAGGATGCAGGTCTTTACAGAGTTGGTGGAGACCGCCATGAAGGTGGAAGACACTCTGAACGAGATGCGCAGAGACAGGGACAGTAGGGGTCCGCAAGATGAGGGACGTGCACAGTTCCAGGGACGCAGGGATAAGCATCGACGGACATCTGATCCGAGTTCTCATTCGGTGGGGTTGTAGACTGCCACAGTCTTCTGCATCCATGTCTCCCGTAGCTTCAATGGGAAGGTAGGATCAGAGAGAGCCTGTTTGTTTTAGATGCAGACCGCCAGGGCATCGTGCGGCAAAGTGCCGTAGTCCAGCGCCTGTTCAGGCACAGTCGAAGTCGCAGTCACAGGCACAGGGGAGGGGACAAGTGGTATGTTTTGAGCGCGGCCAATCTAGGCACGTCCGTAGGGACTGTCCTAGAGGAGGGAGTATGAAGAGTACAGCCGGAGCACCTATTACTCCATCCACCCAAGGACGCCAGCCATCTAGATTTGCAGAAGTGGGCGCCTCAGTACAGTCGGCAGATAGTCGACAGTTCAGTGCTACAGTGGACAGGCCAGAGCATATGTTCTTGCAGATCCCAGTTCATCTAGAGCACCGGTCGTGCCCGATGTTGCTGCTACCACTTCCATGATCAGAGGTACTCTTCTAGTCTTTAGATCATGGGCCAGTGTTCTTATCGACACGGAAGCATTGCATTCGTTAATATTATCTGCTTTTGCATATGCTTTGGGGTTGAAACCAGACTTGTTGGTTAGTGTTTTAAGTGTGGAGACCCCAGTCAGTGGGAGTGTGGTGTTGAGTTTTATTTGTAGATCCTGCGTGTTAGAGGTCGCCGGTCATTGTTTAGAGTTTGATTTTATCATTCTAGACATGACCACGCATGATGTCATCCTAGGGATGGATTGGTTGACCGCCTCTCGTGCCTTTATCGATTATAATCGACGAAGGGTAACGATTTGTACACTGGTAAGAGATTACTTTTGCTTTGTGGGTGATCAGGATGAGGGTTTGGTATCTATGTCCGGTGTTGCGTGGAACCAGGGCAACCTGGGTTCCCTCTTTACAGCTCTCATGTTGGATGAGGGAGTTGTGGCTCAGGGAGAGTTACCTCCGGTGGTTTGCGACTATCTAGATATCTTTCCTGGCGATTTGTTTGAGTTTTCGTCAAACCGGGAAGTAGAGTTCTCTATTGAGTTGGTTCCAGGAACTACTCTCATATCCATGCCGTCTTACCGTTTTGCACCTGCTGAGTTGCGTGAACTCAAGGTACAGTTACAGGAGTTACTAGATAGGGGGTTTATACGCCCAAGTACTTCGCCGTGAGGAGCTCCTGCTCTTTTTGCCAAGAAGAAGGATGAATCCTTGCGATTGTGTATCGACAATCGGAAGCTGAATCAGGTGATAGTAAAGAACAAGTATTATATGCCGAGGATAGATGATTTGTTTGATCAGTTGAAGGGATCGAGCTGCTTTTCAAGATTGACTTGAGATCAGGGTACCACCAGTTGAGGATTAAGGACGAGTACATAGCGAAGACCTCCTTCTAGACTCGCTATGGTCACTATGAGTTTCTGGTCATGCCATTTGGTTTGACGAACGCTCCTGCTACATTTATGGGTTTGATGAATCAGATCTTCCATCCTTTCTTGGACAGTTTTGTGGTGGTGTTTGTGGATGATATTCTCATCTACTCATCCACTAGGGAGGCGCGAGGATCACCTGCCTATTGTTCTACAGACTTTGAGAGAGCATCGGTTGTATGCGAAGTTCGAAAAGTGCGAGTTTTGGATGTTAAAGGGGAGGTTTCTGGGACACATAGTGTTGACAGACGGGGTAGCTGTGGATTCGTCGAAGATAGATGCTGTGACGGGTTGGGAGCGATCGAAGAACGTCTTTGAGATTCGTAATTTTTTGGGTTTAGCAGGTTATTATCGGCGGTTCGTGAAGGATTTTGCGAGACTTGCTGCACCAATGACGCATCTGACGCGCGAAAGGGAGTTGTGTTCATTTGGAGTGAGTCCTGTGAGTCGGCATTCCAGGAGCTGAAGACAAGGTTGACTAGCGCGCCAGTATTGATTATCCCAAAGTGAGGCTTGGGGTATACAATGTACTGTGATGCATCACATGATGTTTGGGCTGTGTTCTGATGCAGGAAGGTAAGGTTGTAGCTTATGGTTCTCGGCAGTTGCAGACGCACGAGAAGAACTACCCGACACATGATCTGGAGTTGGCTGCCGTGGTCTTTGCCTTGAAGACATGGCGTCACTAACTTTATGGTGAGCACTTCGAGGTTTTCTCCGATCACAAGAGTTTAAAATACTTGTTTTCGCAGAAGGACCTAAACTTGCACCAACGACGATGGATGGAGTTGTTGGAGGATTATGATTTTGACTTGCAGTACCATCTAGGGAAGGCCAATGTTGTGGCTGACGCTCTCAGTAGGAGATCTCATGGGTCGTTAGTATCAGTGGTTATACGTGAGCGGGATATGCTTGGAGAGATTGGAGAGTTTGATATGTGTCTTGGAGAGACAGCGACGTGTGCCACCTTATTTTTAGTGGTTTCGCGACCTGCGTTGATTGCACGCGTGCTAGGGGTCTAGCAGACGGATCATGAAGCTCAGATGATATGGGATCGAGTTGTTACTGAAGAGGATACAACAGGATGGGTTGTGGATCCAGACCAGAGTCTGAGATTGGCCCGGAGAATGTTTGTGCCAGAGTCATGTCGTACAGATATACTACATGAGTGTCATCATTCTCGCCTTGATGTGCACCCAGGAGGCACGAAGATGTACCATGATCTACGTCGTCAGTTCTGTTGGACAGAAATGAAGAGAGATGTGATCTGATTTGTTTCTCGGTGCCTGACCTATCAGAAGGTGAAGGTGGAACACCAGAGACCGGAAAAATTACTACAGTCGTTATCGATATCAGAGTGGAAGTGGGAGAACGTCACGATGAACTTTGTGTCGGGACTTCCTCGATCACTTAGGGGACACGATGCCGTATGGGTTGTGATTGATAGGTTGACGAAATCTGCACACTTTCTTCCCATCCGCGTGAAGGATTCGGTGGATAGACTGAGTAGGTTGTATGTTAGAGAGATAATCTAGTTGCATGGAGTGCCAGTGTCTATTATATAGATTCTTGAGGATATGTTGAGAGCATGTGTACTTGATTTCAGAGGTTCTTGGGAGGACCATCTACCGTTGGGAGAGTTTGCATACAACAACAGTTATCAGTCTAGTATTGAGATAGCACCATATGAGGCTTTATATGGTAGACCGTGTAGATCACCCGTGTGTTGGACAGATGTGGGAGAGACCACAGTTTTGGGACCAGACATGTTACGAGAGATGACAGAGAAGATTGCAGTGATACGTCAGCGTCTAGTGACAGCGTAGAGCCGCTATTAGAGTTATGCAGATCAGAGGAGAAGGCCTTTGGAGTTTACAGTGGGAGATCACGTGTTTATGAAGGTCTCGCCACGTAGAGGGTTGATGAGGTTTGGCCATAGCGGGAAGCTATCACCGCGCTTTATTGGTCCTTTTGAGCTCCTGGAGCGGATTGGCGAGGTTGCTTACCGTCTGGCTTTGCCACCACAGATGGCATCTGTGCACAACGTGTTTCACATTTCTATGCTTCGAAGGTACAAGCCTGATTCTTCACATGTATTAGATTGGGCTGAACTGAGGGTTGATGAGGATGCCACCTATGAAGAGCGTCCAGTGAAGATTCTTGATACGAAGTAGCAAGTGTTACGGGGCAGAACAATTGCTTATGCCAAGGTCTTATGGCATCATCACAGGGTTGAAGAAGCGATGTGGGAGCTTGAGTCTGGGGTGCGTGCTAGATACCTGGAGCTGTTTACCTCGTGACCTTGTAGTGAATTTCGAGGGCGAAATTCCTTAAAGGGGGGAGAGTTGTGAGACCCTGTACCACCTCTTTTTATGTTAAATGCATATTCGGTGTTTTTCGACGCATGTTTAGAATTTTTATTTCTATATGTTTTTAAGCAATTTGATGCATGTTTGAGTATATCTATGCATGCTGGGTTGGTCCCGGGGGTTGTTGGGGGTTGCGGTTTTAATTTCAATAATTTCAAAAAAAGATCTTTTGGAGGCTTATAAATATCTGGAGTTAAATATTTTCAAAAGATATTTTCAAAACTTCTTGACTAAGTTTTCTCCATTTTCTCTCTACCTTCTCTCTAACTTCTCGGGGGCCCATGGCTTGGTTTTTGACGATCCAATAGCCGATCCTTGTTATTGGCATTGTGCTCTACGCATCCATTCGGACGAAATTCCATTCCGATGAAGCTCGACTTTGCACATGAATCGAGACGTCGAGTTTTTAACTCACCGAGATAAAATTCTAGACTTTAAAGTTATTAGAGGGTTCTACATGTAATCTTGTCCATCGTTACCGTTTTATATTCATGAAAAGGTGTTTCATGTTTTGGGAAAAGCGGGTTTTTGTTTAAAAACCTTTTTTCGTTGTTTCGGTTGGATGAAAATGGTGTTAGATGTTGTTTTTGAGGCCTTTGGTGGTATGCTCGAACGTGTGTGAGTCCATGGGTGTTTGAAGGAAGCTTCGAGGATTCGCTTGGGTTTAAAAAGGGCTGATCCGTAGCTCAAAAATATTTTTTGGGCTGGTTCAATCGACTGAACCCATGGGGTCAGTCGACTGGATCATGGTTTGGTGGGTTCAGTCGACTGAACCCATGGGGTCAGTCGATTGGACCGTGTGTTTGGCGTTTTGTGCTTTTTCAGTGTGTTTTTCAGTTGACTATAGGGTGGGTCCAGTCAACTGGACTTAGGCTGATGGGTGAAAAGTTTTGAAAAACGTGTTTTGTTGAATGTTTGGAGCTAGCCCTAGGGGTTGAATCTCAACTTCTAAAACGTTTTGAAGAAAATATATTTTTACATGCTTATAGATCTCCATGTTGATGGGTTGGATCTCTTTTTATACATCTGTTATATAACTGCTTGTGGGTTTTTAAATGTTATCCATAGATGTACCGTGACAGTGGATGTGTTGAATTGGGCTTTCATTCCTCCTCGGTGAAAGTTCAGAAACGTGCGCAGAGTAGGTCCTACGTGCCTTCGAGTTGATCCCCGTAAATGAGGTTGGTGGGTGCTTAGTGCCCTCGGGTTGTAAACCCGTAAACTAAGTGGTTGGTGGGTGCTTAGGGCTCTCGGATTGTGAACCTATAAACTAAGTGGGTTGCCTCCGTGAATGGCGCTGTTTACGTTGTCGTGACTTCATATAGAACTTGTCATTACCGAGCAGACCTTAAGTGGTAACTAGGGTAATGGTAAGGAGTCTATAGTTGTTACATTTGTCTGTGTAGAAGAGTCGGTACATAGAATTTTATTGTATCTTATTTTCTCCCCAGCTGTGTGACTCGAGTGGAGATTACTGTGTTTTACTTCTTTCCCTTAACTGTGGCATGATATCTGTTAAGGTGATGTGCATAGTTTCAAGGATGATCTAGTGGTTTTCAGATGGAAAACTTGGGATTTTTGTGAGAAAAACCCTTTTAGCTTTTGTGGTCGAGTTATCTCCCACCATATGATTGCATGACCTGCTTTACAGCTTTATTGTTTTTTTTCTATTGGGTTTCGGCTCACGGTGTTGGATTCTGCAGTAAAACTATTTTCAGGAGGACGTGAGGAGTTAACCTAGATGCCCATTGTGACGGAAGACTAGATGTAGTTTCTCCTGTTTTGAGACATATACTTTTGCATGTGATGCCTGTTCCAAAAAGCAGGTTTTGTACGCCTTGAGGTGATATAGTTATTCATGTATGAGAATACATGTTTACTGTTTATGATAGCTGAACTTAGAAATTTTTTTTATCCAAATGTTGTATATTTTTGAGTTGATGGTGTTTCAACTTCAAATCTTATTTTCATAAATGGTGTGTTGGTGGGCTTTCGCGTGACCCTGGTGTTTGGGGCGTGACACATATCATATTTATATGTCATGCTATGATTAATTGCGCACGAGAAGTATATTGCACAGCATAAACAATCCTACATATCATGTTGGGTTATTAGAGTCCCTTTCGTATCCTTCAATTGGGTTAAGTGACATGGAAATCATTTATTCAGTGGTTGTGAATCTAGAACGTCCTTGGTTGCCATATTTGAAATTAAATTGGAGGTTTTTATTATAAAAGGAGATTTAGGCACCATAGATTCGTCACTAGCTTTAATTAGACTTTGGGTTGACGCTTAACGAGCATCCTAGTCCTTAATGTGGAACGGTTGGCCCGTATAAGAGCGGCTGATAAAAACTGGGTCGACCGCCTCCACGCCGTTGCCATTTAGTAAAATGGCTGAGGCATATAGTCAAGGCGAGCGTTTACCTTTCGCAATGAGGCCATGATAGGTTAAGTAATCAATGTACCATCAAGTCTACTATGTAATTCCCAGCATGGAATTCATGATACTCTTCTGAAAGAATTTTGAGTTGGGTATCTGCATTACATTCATCTGCATTACGCACTTACACAATTATTCTTATATATGCTTACCCTGTGAAAAATGCTAAAATATCTATCTCTTTGGCCTCAAATTATATTGGGTATTATACAATATGTATTGTAGGATATTCTGTTGTGAGTTTGTTAGACGGTTTAAGAAATTTGCTTCTAGGCTCTGGCTCATGGCATTCGTGCCACAGGTAAAGAAGAAGGACCTTTTGAGGAAGGCGTGTTCGTTGAGGAAGAAGACTACGAAGAAGGGGGAGAGTGACAAGAGCCGGTTAACCCCAACGACGCAGTTTGAAGATGTAGGACGTTTACTTTTTGTATCTTTTGTTCAGTTTTCCATGGGCATATTATAACTTTTGTTGAATTTTGTAGATGCCTGTAATTATTAAGTATTTTGAACAAACTCTGAACCGTTAATGATGTAATAACTATTTTATATATCTATGAATATTCAGCTAGAATATGTTCCTTATTTATAGTTACATATGTCCCGACGTGCCCGAAGAACGGGGCATCACAATAAGACTTCGATCATCCCCTGGACCAATCATGTTTGGCTTCTGAGATTGTACAAAATTATGACAATCACGTTATGTGAATACCATATTTTGAATTCCCCCAACTTCTTTTGCTAAGTAAGCATATGCTCTTATAGGTCTAACACCAACATTGGTCATAGAACTAATGAGATGTTTACTAGAGTCCATTTTTCTTTTAGATTTTACGAAGCGAAGTTGTTCTGGTAGCATAAATGGGTGATTATGCTCAGAAATAAATTTTGAAATAACCCACACATCATCTAGACAGTCAAATGTAACACTAGCCTCACACTCAGTTTTAGTATATAATCACTGAGTCTTTCTTTGCTCATAAGAGGGAGTCTCAATATTTCCTTCTTTTGAACATATAAAGACACGCCCCTTAATTACTTTTGTGTGACTCTTGTACAAGTATTTATCCTCTATAACACTAAAACTTTTACTTACAGCATACTGATTGTATAGATTGTTGGCTTCAATTTCACTACTCACCACCATTCCAACCTTCAATTCACCTACTTTATAATCCCATTGTGCTTCATCTACATCTACAACAAAATTGAAACAATAATAAACATAATATAGGAACGTGTACAAAATAGAAAAAAATAATTATAGTGTGCTGTAATTATAAACCTATTAAAAAGTAATTATTTGTTGTGGTTAAAAAAAAGCATTAATATGTGAAGTAATTAAATGTGTTGTATACAGCAAAGAATGCAGGATGGTGATCAGCAATTCTTGACATCTGAAATTCCCAAAATGTTGAATTGCATATCAATAATTTAAACAATTCCTCTATAAGGTACAAAGCTTATTCCAGTCTGAAAGATGAGAGTTTGTTTTACTATGAAAGCAAACACCAAAAAGCAGGTAAGCTAAGAATTCATCAGGATAGGGGATTATTCAAAAAATCTCTAACAACCAATGTCAAGAAATATTTTTCTAAACCAATGTCAGACGAACCAAAAGTAGATTAGTTTTTGATGACTTATTGTACTATAGCCTTTTTAATCCATAAAAAAGATGGCATGGACAAATGTATCCAATTCAGACAACCTCTTTGGCTTTTTAAGATCCGATGAAGTTGATATAAATGCTTTATCAATGTTGTGCAATATCACAGGACCAAAATCATCTGATTTTAGGAATGCATGTGAACAGGGGGCATTAACGTGGGTATCCAGTTATATTTTTGCCACGTGGTACCTCAGGGTCCACAATCACCTACAAGACCCCAACCTATTGTGTGCTTTCCTCCGAGCAAATAACCTCTACAATGATTCAGCTCTACATTTCACTTGCAAACAAGGTAACCCATTATCTCTAACACTGTGGTATCCTAGACAAGGAGCAGGGTTTAAGAACCTCCGCTTGGGACCGAAGAAGGCATGTGGCTTGGAGGTTAGAGCAGGGATTCTTCAAGAAGTAATCTCCAAGACAACTTCATCTAACCAACCATAGAGAGAGAGTGACATTGACCAAGATATCCAAAAATTGGGAGCTCGAATCATATCTGCTAGCTGATCCACTAGGGGTTTGGGAGGTCGTATCAAGCCTACCAAACTGGCACCAGCAATCGTATGATACTGTTACAAACCTCAAGATTTGAGATCCTACCTGCCAAATAAAGACAAAAGAGGCATCCATCGTCCTTAGTAATCTTGAAGATCTTAACGCTCCATCGGCAACGCCTATAAAAAGTCAACTCCAAGCCTCTAAGAATCATCTAATGGTCTCATTATCTCAAGATATCATAATCTCTCCTATCTCCATACCTCTGGCTACTCTCCACTGCCACCCTCTCTCTCTAAGGCTGCCTTGAGCTTTCACTTCCTCCATCTCCGGCGATTCCCAAGCCACTGTGGTGAACTCCTCGTCCTAGACTCCACTACTCTGGCCCATCCCATAGACCTACACCTACACTTTTTGATAAAATAATTAATAACGCAGGTGTTGTTCTTTTCATTTTCATGAGAAAATTTAGAAAGTGATAGGGCTTATTAAGGTGAAGATATTTATATGGTCTTTGTTGCATAAAAGTCTCATAACTAATGATATGTTGCAAAAGAGAAGATCACATAGCTATTTTTACCCTCAGTGGTGTGTTATGTGCAAAACGAAGGAGGAATCTTTGGATCATCTATTTTTCATTATTCGGTGGCCTTCTCTCTTTGAAACAGATTATTTTACATGGTGAATTCTTGCTGGGTGGCATTGACAAGGTACCTACAAATGCTCTTGATAGGGGTTTCGGATCAAATAAGAAGGGAAAAACTTTGTGGTATTGCGTTTGTCTCAATTTTTTGGGTTATTTGACTAGAACCTAATGCAAGGATCTTTGAGGATAAAAACGTGGATGTCACTTTTTTATGGGATAGAACATTTATTTATTATCCTTTTGGGCTTCACTTCCTTCACCTTTTAGGGTCATTCCTCTGTTTTTGATGTCTAGGGATTGGAGGGTGGTGTGTGATTAATTATAATTGGCTTTTGGACCTTCTATTTTGTTTTCTTGGTGTACTTCTAATCCCCTCTTTTTATACTATTTATTTTAATTAATACATATGTTGTTCATCCAAAGAAATTGAGGGGCAGTAAAAAAAAGAGCAATTCAAGGAGGAAGGACAAGAAGAAGAAACCTCACCACTCCATCGACACTGCCGAACTTAATTAGTAAGTGATGCCGATCTAAAAATTGTGCCTGTCCAAATCCATAAACAATTTATAGCGCTATTTGATAAGGATAAGCAGGCTCGGGTCAATGAAGATGTACATAAGCAAAAGTTGGAACCCTACTTTCCAAATAATCAAATCAATATAATCTGGAAACGGAAGTAAAAGCTCTTCTTCAGGCATTGGATTCTCTGGTTAAACAAGAAAACAAAGAAATGAAACCAAATAATTCCCATAAACCAAATAAGGCATGAAGATTCTAAAAATAAAAAATCTGATCAAACGTGATTTTACATTTAAAAGCACTTGAATATACCACCTGTTATTAATTCGAAGAAACTTTCAGAAGAATTAGCAAAATCTTCATGAAATAAAATGAGGAATATGCCAAATTTAAAACAAAAGCTATATAATATCAACCAGAAATATAGAATAGTACATAGTTCAACAAAAAACTAAGAGCCTAAAATGTACCATACAACGTACACATCAACTAAGAGTGACCTTCAAAGAAAAACTTCAACAACATTCTATAGGACTGCAAATCATGCAGAAAAGAAAATACATAATGGGTTGTGTAAAATACCAGTAAGATGGTCGTGTGTCTTGCACCCAAACCGACACCCAATACAATTAGGTTTTGTTTAGTTCCAAATTAAAGTTCAGTTTTAAACCCTTTTGTTTAAAATCACAAAAGGTTAATGAAACTTTTCGTATCTTGATTCTTAATGCCAAGTATGAGAATTTTATCTATATATTTTTGAAATTCTATTTTTTCTAGTTTTGAATAAAATAAACACTTATGTATGAGAGATTTCTCAAAGTATGAGAACTTTTTACTTATCTTTGTTTGATTTTGTTCATAAAAATACAAAAAAAGAAACAAGCAAAAAGTAGAAGATTAAGAGGCCTCCCAAGTCCAAAAGTTGTTTTTGGGTGACCTCGGCACACTATTCCTTTTTGTATGGATATATCTGATTTCACATAAAGCTTGTGTTTTTTGTCCAGATTTTTTTATACGATTTTTTTAGTTAATTTTTTTAGGACTAGTCCGAATGAGAACAATTTCTATATTTCTCTCGTCTTGAGAAATTAGAAAAAATGTGACAATAAATAATAAATGTTCAAACAAGATGAAAAAATCTATTTACCAGATTTTTATTAGCACTTCTTCGCCGAATCTTTTTTAACTTTAACCCAAACATGCATGTTTTTTAGACCTTTCTTGACAAGAAAAATCCAGAGGTAAAAAATTTGAACCAAATTTTTTTAAAAAAAATCAAAACAAAAAGATAAAAAAAAACACCTAGACCAAATAGCAGCAAAATATCTAAACAAACGGAGCATAAAAACCTCCATGAAGCCTAGAGAGCGCATTAATTGAGACTTATGTTACATGGATTCTTCTAAATGTATAAAAGGCTCATATTAGACACTCAACACTCGAATAAGGGTCTGAGATATGCGTTCGATGTTTTGACTTGAATATTCACCTAGAAAAAATATTTAGTAATTCGAGTTTAGTATACAACTATATATAAATTCTAATAATATGTATAAAATGTTCAATGGAATCTTATAAACACTATTTTTCGTAAAAAATAAACGAAATATATTAAGAAATTTAAATATTTTGTAGTGTCCCAGTGTCCTTGATATGAGAATTAGATGAATTTAACACTTAAATACATAACTGCAGTACCCGAGTCTATGGAACATAGATTGAAACAAGGTAAACGACGATGACACATCCAAATATGCAAGCAAAAAAATCTAGAAAATCAAATGAAGGGTAAATTTGTAATTAGATTCAAGAATGGAAGGAAACATGGCAGGTGATTCTAAATGCCCACTGTTTTTTTCCTTTGGACACTCACCTTATGGGGTATTAACACGATGCATAACACTTCTACAATGGGGTATCCAAAAAAAAGTTTGCATTTAGAATCACCCAAACGTACCCGTTTAAAGGAAAGAAAAGTCATAACAAGGACAAAAATGACCTTTCCTCAATGACAATGAATGAAAACCAACTTGCGCTTTGTACATACGGATAGAAAAAATTGAAAGAAGGAATTTGTCATCAAAGTTAACTAAAGATAAATAGAAATGGTCACTGAAGATGGTGGATTTTCTTTGATTGCTAAAATTGTCATGTCTCGAATCCCATCAGGTATGGGATTGGAAATGTGACTGTGAAGCTTCGACTTTTGAAAATATTAAGACATACATATAGGCATAATAACGGTTATACTAACGCTTCATTCATAATTAATCATAAACTGTTACATTCATAAGCATATAGATTTCCCAACGTAACCCACAAAAATAATTAGGTAATACAGTTATCCGTTAGAGAGTTTAAGAAAAACAAAGAATTTGCTAGAATTTACACCACAAAATGACAAAAAGAGAAAAACTTCGGTCTTTATCTGGTCCCTAATACTTAGTTTGCTCCACAAAGTCTTCCTAATATTCAAACTCTTCTTCTCCACTTGCGGCACTAACGCCGTGAGCCGAAGCTCAGAAGAAACTTTAAATCCTACTAGTCTAGCTCAAACACAATCCAACTAAACAACATTCCGCAATAAAATTATCATACATTTAACAGTTCAAGATTTAGTTACGATTTATAAAGCATGGCATTTATTCAGATATATAAAATATGTCAAGAATGCATAAGATATAATATTGATAGATGTTATGCATATGCCCAACCCGACCATAGACCACAACTGAACAATGAACTCCACGCACGAAAGTTCAAGAGATAAACTTTACGGCAATTGATCACTAAAGCCATCAGTGCGCCTCGTTGTGAATAATAACCTCACTGTTGGATTATATATCACAGCTGTTTTATTCAACCACAACAACGTGGGGTTTGGTGCCCCCAGGCTAATCAGAACGCTCCCACCTTAAGACCCATGATGCCTTCACCATAAGTGTGAATCCAAAGTCCGAAGCACAAGAAAGCAAGAGACGGACCCATGGTGACTGCAGGAGAGTTCACCCCAAAATAATCACAATATCTGCACTAAGGACGCACTCAGGGTGTTTACGGGGAATAATTCCAAAATAATCTCACAGCCAGCACACCAGGGATGCTCTTGACTAAGAAGCAAAGGGTGACTGACTCCAAAGCGACACACTCCACTAACCATGATAAAAGTACAACTCACAATGTACAAAAGTATGACCCACAAGATGCCCAAAGTGCAATTATTACAATGCTCATGGTATAACCAATTTAAAGCATAAGATATAACCACTTTAGGCATGAGGTATAACTACTTTAAACGTGACGTACAACTACGTTAAATATGAGCTACAACAACTATAGGCATGCTTTCTATCATAAGCTAAAAGTTGAAATTCTACACTTTACAAAAAAAAAATCAGCAATTTAAACAGAATTCACAACAAGTATTTGAGGCACCTAGATTCTAAATTAAATTCTGATTTTTGGTCACAAAATAGTTTAAAAGGTCCTTTAACAACTTTTATGAAGAACACCTACTTGAATTTCAATTATTTCTAAGTGATATGGCTATCACAAACAAAAACGTTACAACAGACCTAGGCATAAGATAAAAAATGTTATCTATAGAACCGCAAATGAAAAAAATGTTTGGGGTATTAAATTAGCTTCAAAATTCCTAATTTATCCAAATTTTGTAATGGATCCGTCGTATTCACTTGGTTGGTGTGTGGGATATAAGCAAGTAAATTATGGGATTATTTTTTTGGAATTTAGTATTATTGGTACAACTGCACATCAGCCCATTCACATCATATTTGGTAAGACATATATTGCTGGGGTTTATAAGAGGAATGTATGGTTCTTATTATATACAATAATATATCAACTTTGTCTCCCCTTCTTCCTTGTTTGTTTTGCGAGCTTAAAAACGTAAAAAAGTTATCTTAATATTTTTTCTTTTTTTCTTTTTTTAATTAAGAAAACTTGAACTTTTAAAAAGTGACTATTTTTTTTTACAAAATTGTAGGAGAGATCGATCGGTGTAATTTATTAAGAAAAAAGAAAAGGAAAAGTTTGTGTGTGAGAGAAGAGAGCATAAAATTAACCATGAATCTATTCTAAAAATTGCAATCAGAATGACTGCATATGTGAAAAGGATAACAGAAAATAAACAGGAACCCTGAAAAGGAAAGAAAGATAAGAAAAGGGGTGATCTGCATGTTTGAGGGAACGTGGTTGCCTCCTTGTGATGAACTTGATAGGATGATCTGTGGAATTTCTATGCCGGTCGGTAGCAGAAATCAGCTGCAATGCCGGTTTAATTATGAAGGTCAAAAACCCAAGGGCAAGGATCACAGAGACTGATGAGAACTATATTGCTAAAGAACAAAACATGACCTACAGTCTGAACAGCCATTTACTAATGCTAGATTAATGAAGTGGATCCTATGAAGGATACACAATTGTAATATACTATATTAGCAATAGTAATATGTACAAGTGTGGTTTGGAGCTTGCCAGTGCTCTTTTTTGGGGGTGGGAAGACAATTCATGAATTTGGGATGCAGGCAATCTGTAAAATAAAATTCAATCATGATTGAGTGAATCAGTCAACCAACAATTTAACCCATCAAGTGCTCCAATTTGAGCCAATATAATAGTTAAAACTTTACAGTTGCACTTGATGCTTCTTTTCCAGAAAAGCAATATAGGATGGGTGATTTTCAGTAAATTAAGATCAAAGGATTAGCTAATCATCTCAATAGAGCAGCCAGAGCAGTGAAATCGTATGAGCGAAGTTATTTTCTCCTTTTTAGGAAAAGGGGTTTTGGAGGCTAACGTAGGTATTGAGAGGCTAAGTCACCATTAAATTTTAGCTATGGAATGGTATTTTTCTCTAGTGTTTGAGATTTTTTTTTTTGAATTTTTTAAATTTAATTGGGCAGAGCAGAAATTTTTGAAGTTTTATGCTTGAGCAAGATTGGGCATGGAATTTTTGAATTTTTTTAAATTTTATGGGAGCAAAGCAGAAATTTTTTAAATTTTTGCTTGAGCAAAATTGGGCTTGGAGTATGGTAGCCTGCTCAAGTGGCCCGAGCTGCAATTGCCCCCACGCACTCCTAAGATTCGAACCCTGCATCTCCATCTCTCATTCCCTACGTAACTACCCAAAGAAAAAAAATTGGGCATGGAAAACAGTGGGCTAAGGGCTAGAGCGGAAGGCTAGGGTGCTAGAGTGTAAATCGTGCTGGGCGTGACACGCGCAAGCGCGCCAAAGACCAATGTCACGCACTAGAGCACATGGTGGGCTGTGCGTGCGAACGGACAACTAGTGTATTTACTCTAAAATTAGAAAATAAATAATTGCATAACTGGTTACAACTGTCATAGTTTGGTTTGCGATAATTGTTTATTTATTTATTTAATTTTATTTAATTTTATTTTTAATAAAATAATTTATTATTTAATTAAATTGTTATACATTTTAATTTATTTCGTCGAAATGAGTCAAAAATAATAATTTTTTTAATTAAAATATAAAAAAATTCAAGAAAGATAAAAATAAGATAAAATACACCAAAAAGCCAAAATTTATATTTTTTTATATTTTCATCTTTAGTGAACTTTTTAATCTTTTTATTAATTTTTTTACTTTTTTAATTCATCTTCTCATGACGAGTCAAAAAAATAAAAATACATAGTCAAAAATAAAATAAGTTCAGAAAAGACAAAAATATTCTCAAAATTTAGCCCAAATAGAGCCATTATTTCCAAAAATTGACAGATTTTTACGAATAAATATACAGTCTATTTGAGCTTACTTAGACTTAGTTCATATTTGACATCTTTAAAAAGTTTTTTTATAAAAAATTTAACTGTTAAGCTGTAATATTTGACAATCTCTAAAAAGTTTTGGTACAACTGCACATCAGCCTGTTCACCCGTTCACATCATATTTGGTAAGACATATATTGCTGGGGTTTATAAGAGGGATGTATGGTAGCCCCATTCTTGTTATATACAATGATATATCAATTGTCTCCCCTTCTTTCTTGTTTGTTTTGCGAGCTTAAAAACGTAAAAAAGTTATCTTAATTTTTTTTATTTTTTCATTTTTTAATTAAGAAAACTTAAACTTTTAAAAAGTGACTATTTTTTTTACAAAATTGTAGGAGAGATCGATCGGTGTAATTTATTAATTTATTAAGAAAAAAAAAGAAGAAAAGTTTGTGTGTGAGAGAAGAGAGCATAAAATTAACCATGAATTTATTCTAAAAATAGTAATGTTATGAATTTAAAAATAAAACTCAGAAAAATATTCAGAAAATGATCTGGATGGTTGAGATTCATTAAAGTGATCTGAATGGTTGAGATTCATATTTAATAAGATATAAAATACACTTCAATGAATCTCAACCATCTAAATTATTTTTTAAATATTTTTTTAAATTTTATTTTTGACTTCGTAACATTTCTGTTCTAAAAACAGAATAAAATGACTGCATGTGTGAAAAGCATGACAGAAAGTAAACAGAACCCTGAAAAGGAAAGAAAGATAAGAATCTCCAGAGAAATATCCACTCACGTACCTCTCACGTACCTCTCTTTTCAATGGACCACAGGACACGTTTGTAATTTGAAGTCCGAAGGGTAAGGGATGAATATGTCACTATTTTTCAAGAAATTTTTAAGAAATGGTACAGTCTAAAAAAGTGACGATTGGAACTGGCGTGTTATCCACGCACGGAGACAAACCGAAAGGAGGAAAAGGGAAGAGACTGCTACAGTTTAAAAAAAGTGGCGGTTGGGACTGACGTGTTATCCACGCGCGGAGAAAAATCAGAAGGAGAAGAGGGTAAGATACTGCTATCGTTTTTATTATAAATAAATAAATATATATATATATATATATATATACATATATAGTTAGATTCATCTTCTGCACGCCCCCTAATTAATACTCATCATCAATACTATAGCCATCTCGCCTGAAGTGTGGTGTAGTGTACGTTGAGCTGTTAATTATCTATCAATGGGTTCCAATTGCAGATTTTCTGTGGTTGTAAAGCGGAAAGAGGTAGTGGCAGCTGCATTACCCATGCAAGACCACTGGTTGCCCATGTCAAACCTAGATTTGCTCCTGCCGCCCGTGGACGTAAGCGTTTTCTTTTGCTACAAGCTGGAAAAGTCGAGTCCTACTCCTACTGGCATAGCCCAACAAGACAGCATGATGGATAGCAATAGCAGCAACAGTAGCAGTAGCAGTAGCACCCACGGGCTCCTCAAGAAAGCCCTGGCTGAAGCGCTCGTTTCCTTCTATGCATTTGCAGGTGAAGTGGTGCAGAACCGCCTTGGTGAGCCCGAGCTGCGGTGCAACAATCGCGGGGTGGATTTTATCCACGCTTACGCCGATGTGGATCTCAGAGACATCGACTTACATCACCCAGATGCCTCTGTCCACGGAAAGTTGGTCCCTTCTAAGAACCAAGGCGTGCTCTGCATTCAGGTGGGTGGGTGCGCCAAAGATAAGTGTTGCAGTGCTGTTTGTATACAGAATTTCTTTACAGTTAGTACTTTACGGTTTACACACGCACACACCCGTATCATATATTCTTATGTGCATGTGCATTTGCATTTGTACGGTGCTTTCAATTCATTTTATCCCCTAATCAACACTCACTAATCTAATCGCTACTCTTTTGTTTCATTTAGTCTCATCGAATCAGAATTTTTTTGTCATTCAATTATTGTGCAATGCTACATAGCACAATAATTGCATCACATTTTGTGCCCGTTGAATCTCTACATTGCACGAAAATTGAATGGCAGGATCTGGTTCTTAATCACCACCCACTAAATAGTTTTAAAATTTTTTGCCCACCATTTTCCTTTTTAGCACCACTGTGGCCATAGTATAATACACAGACAATCGAAGTGTCGGTTGAGAGGGACGGTTTTGCTGCTTTTAACCCTACAAACACCTCTTTTCGAAGCTATACACAACTGTCATATACGCGTATTTCAAACGTCAAAGGGTGTTTTACCTCCCACCCATCCGTGTTTTTCTCCCACAAGGTGTTGACACGATGCTCTTAATAATACAGCGGAAAATATTGGAGTGGTACAGTTAACTCAAATGTATTAATTAGATGGAATACAAAAGTAATTTACTTATAAATTAAATTTTTTATTTATCAAAAATACTATATAATCAATATCGCGTAACACCTAAAGAATACAATACTTAATAATTTTCCCACCAACAACATAGAGCAGAAGATGATAAATTCTTAACAGTTGACTGCATAAACCAATGGATGGTCGGTATATATATACTAGAAGAGTGGTACACACATATGTGAAAGGTTATTTTTAAAAATTTTAAAAACCAAATTGAGTTATTTTTAAATTTTTTAAAATTTCAAATGTATCTTTATAATAATAAATTCAATTTTTTGGAACGCAATAGGAAATTAAAAAGTCTATAGAATTTTTAAAGGGAGGATACCAATTGGTGTTCTCCCTTTATTTATTTATATATATATATATATATATATATATATATAAGGAAACTTTGTCTATCTATCTTCTATCGGTTTAAGCCCATGCATACACGAAGTTGGGAGTGTCATTCTTATGACTTTCAACAATAGATTTTTAATTTCTTAGAGTAAAAGTCTTTACTATAAAATTCTAAACACGTATGCTACAACTTTGCAAGAAACCTATGGTCAACCATGTTCTTGCCATGCCAACAAATAAATATGTACTCAAACTTGCTGGCTTAGAATTTGAGAATTTGTTTCATCTAAAGTTTCAGGTTCAATTCCTTTCAAGTACTATTAACTTTTTGAGGTCAAATTCATACGAAACAAAGTCTCGACTTTAATTGGACTTTCCCGTAAATAGATGGTAGAATTAGTTCCTTATATTTAGTTAAAGTACGCCCACGTTAGACCGGACACTCTGAAGACAATAAAAAGAAAACTTGCTGGCTTGTTTTGCACTTTTATGTTCGTTTTTATTTCAGAAAAAAGCGGTTTTTAGTTTTTTTTTTTCAGTTTTTAGTTCCTTTGTTTTTTTTTGAAAGTACTGAAGATTGACATTGCAAACCAGACGGTGAGTGTCAAGATGACAATACGATTGATAAATTGGGAATCTTACAGAGGATTGGAGGTTAAGTATAGCGATGCAAACTGCCAAACTTCTTCTAACCCTTACGTTGTGTTTAAACCATGAATTTTTGGATAATTTTATCTTAGTAAAGGAACCAAAGACATAAATTTAGTTTCTTACTTTATTATCTTTTTATAATTTTATCATTTACTTTTGTTGGTCCAACAATCCTTTTGCAAATTTGTGATTCAAACACAAACTCTAGCGGTAGATAGAAATCTATGATTTATACAACCTTAAAAGAGATTTTATAACGAGACTCATTACTTTTATTTTAATTCTATCCAAATATAAAGAGTGACAATTCGTAATTGGTACGAGACCCTGTGAAGTTGCACCAAAAAAATTTCAAAAAAGATCAAATTTAGCAAAATGTGAAAAAATTATTAATATCAAATTTTTGGGAAAAAAATATAACATTAATATTTGACTTCAAAAACGTTTCAAAGCCCAACAAACACCAGCCTCCAACCGCCACCCCACACGTGCACACATATCAGAAGAAGAACAAGAATGTGCATGGCAAAGATACCCTTAAAACGTTCGTCAATATTGACTACATACCCGTACTTATGCAAAATGGAAATTGTGGTGTTATTTGTCAAAATTGTGTTCGAATCAAACAGGTGACAGAGCTAAAATGCGGAGGGCTTGTTATTGGATGCACATATGATCACCGGGTAGCTGATGCCCACTCTGCCAACATGTTCTTTGTTGCATGGGCCACGATTGCTCGTGCAAAACCAATGCCCTTTGTCCCGTCTTTCAGGCGCTCGCACCTCTGTCCAAGACGCCCAGTCCAGTTTGACTCATCCATTGACAATATGTATGTGTTCATATCGTTGCTTCCCCCGCCTAAAGATCCCGAGCCAAATGAGGATGCTCACCTCTTAAGCCGCATCTACTACGTTGATGCTGAGGAAATTAACAGTCTTCAATCGCAGGCCAGCTGCAATGGTAACAGGAGAACCAAACTCGAGTCTTTTAGTGCATTTTTGTGGAAACTTGTAGCTACAGGGGGTGATGATCCCAGCAAGAGATGTAGGATGGGTATCGTGGTTGACGGGAGAGACAGATTAAACAGCAGAGGAGAAGGAGATCATTTGGCTTTTTCAATGCAAAATTATTTTGGCAACGTTCTTTCCATTCCATATGGTGAGGAAAGCGTAGGTGAGCTCAAGGCAATGCCATTGAGTGAGGTTGCAGAGGCTGTGCACACATGTTTAGAAGGTGGGACTAAGGAGGAGCACTTCTTAGGGTTGATTGATTGGGTGGAGTTGCATCGGCCAGATAAGGCAATAGTTAAAGTCCACTGCAAAGGGAACGACGATGAAGCTGCAGTGGTCGTATCATCTGGACAACGGTTTCCGGTGAAAAAGATAGATTTTGGATGGGGTCGGCCAGCATTTGGGTCCTACCATTTTCCATGGGGAGGCCAAACTGGGTATGTAATGCCGATGCCAAGCACAATTAGGGATGGTGACTGGATCGTGTACATGCACCTCCTTAAAAGACACTTGGATTTGATCGAGTCCACGGCACCCCATATGTTTAAGCCCTTAACCCCTACCTATTTAAACTTGGAAGCTTGATGATTGCCCAGTGATCTTTTCAGAACATGATGTTCGCCTTCGAGATGGAATAAATGAAACTTATTTGGGAAAGAGCATCGAAGGAAAGCAAAATTTTATACAGAATCAAAACCAGAATCATGCAATAGTTGTACTTTTTATTTTGAAACTTAATAAACAAACATAGTACTCTGTATAAAACTTATGTATAATTTTGTTTGTGTGTATTACACGCATCTGCAAACAGTGATTGTGATATATGGGGAAGTAGACCCACCAGCTTGTGTGAACCTTAATAAAACGAATAATTGCCGAATTTTTATGCCATCTTTCCATTGCAAATGATACATGCAACTAATTGTTCTGAAGAAGAGATTTCAGGAGCTATTCATTTTTTTAAAAATCTAAAATGTGATTTGTTTAGATATTTAACAGTATCTGATAATTTAGTTTTCTGCATAGAAGATATACCTACTTAAAACAATAAAATAAACAACTCAAATCATTAAAGCCAAAACATTAACTTTTATGGACATGGGCAGTTTAGCGCTTAATTAATAAGCATAGTTTGTTAAACAGGTATATACGTTTCAATTCAGAATATATTTCACTTTGTGTTCGCTTTATTGCATCAAGCAGTGCTAATTCTATACAGAGAATAATTTGGTGTGGTCTGCATGTTTCACCTCAAACTAAAACACTAGGGATAGCAACATGACAAGTTTATCATTTCAGTTTTAGTTTTGATCAAGATAAGTGTATCTTGTGTGTTCTAGAAAGGAGAAGGTAGGATAGGATAGGGTACTGACGCCTACATGAATGGAATCCAATCGGTGGGTGAACCCCTCGCAACACAAATCCTGTGTTTCTGCTGCAGGCTGTTACAAAAGCAATTTAAAAGCAATACATCTAATCACCATTCCAATTTTAAAAACGTTTTAACTTAGGATTTAATCTACCAGAATACAATGTATACATAATGTACAATTTTCTTAATAATAAAGGCTTTTACAAATGGTAGATAGGCAGGCAACCAGCAGAAAACGTAATCACCTGCGGAAGTGAATATTTACAACTGACGGCTGCAAAGACTGTGTCTGCTGGACAGAGAGAGCGAGGGGCAAAATCGGATGGAACAAGAATGAAGAGATTTTCTTCAACCGACAATCTGTGCTACCAGCTTCAGGTCCTGATAGAAAAGTCAAGGTCATCATAATCTTCATCCACTTGGGTCAAATTTGTAAAACAAGGAGATTAAATACCACTCAACATTTGGAACATGATCAAGACTATACAGTCTCCAAAATGTGTCTGATCAGTTGATTCGCCGTAAAAACCTCGTTCGTATACTACACACACACACACACACATATATATATGAATACCTGCTTTAATCTTGAATTTGAGGGAACATGGTTGCCTCCTTGTGATGAACTTGATAGGATGATCTGTGGAATGTCTATGCCGGTCGGTAGCAGAAATCAGCTGCAATGCCGGTTTAATTATGAAGGTCAAAAACCCAAGGGCAAGGATCA
>JAOTRH010441364.1:0-32811 GCA_034768845.1 Heliamphora exappendiculata
TGATTTATGTGGTCCCATGAACATCCAGGCAAGAGGTGGGTATGAGTATTTCATCACTTTTATTGACGATTACTCTAAGTATGGATACGTTTACCTGCTTCACCGCAAGTCTGAAACATTTGAGAAATTCAAAGTGTTTAAAGGCAAAAGCAGAGAAGCAAACATGTAAAAGTATCAAAACCCTACGATCTGATCGTGGAGGTGAATACCTCTCTTGGGTGTTCAAGAACTACTTATCAGAACATAGGATAACATTACAGTTATCTGCATCAGGTATGCCTCAGTAGAATGGTGTAGCAAAAAAGAAGATTAGGTCCCTTAAGGAGATGCTGAGGTGCATGATGTGTTATTTAGATTTACCACATTCGTTTTGCGGGTATGCATTAGAAACGATGGCATATATTCTGAATTTGGTGCCTACTAAGGCAGTTTTCGAAACCCCTTTGGAGTTATGAATTGGGTGTAAGCCAAGTCTTAAACACTTCCAGATATGGGGTTGCCCAGCACATGTGTTGGTGGGAGATGCAAGTATGGTGGAACCAAAGATAGATGTCTATTTATTTGTAAGATATCCTAAAGGAACTAAATGTGGTTTATTTTATAATCATAAGAGTCAGAAAGTATTTGTTCGCACAAATGCAAGATTCTTAGAAGAGAATTATGTAATAAGTCACAAATCCCGATCACAAGTTGTTCTTGAAGAGGTGAGGAATGAAAATTTGGTACAATTGCAAAACATACCTAATGAATAGAATGAGATACCACCTATCGTCAGTACACAGCAGGAGCTTCGTCATAGTAGGAGGGTTGTTCGTCAACCTGAGAGATTCATGTTCTTGGGAGAGTCTTACGATAAGATCCCGAAAGAACATGATACCGAACTCAGAAACTATAATGAAGCACTACAAGACAAGGATGTAGAATTATGGTAAAAGGCTATGGAATCTGAGATAGAGTCCATTTACTCTAATCAGGTCTGGGAGCTTGTAGATCCATTAAATGGTATAAAACCCATCAGGTGCAAATGAATCGTCAAGAAAAAGAGAGGAGTGAATGGGAAGGTAGAAACCTTCAAAGCTAGGCTTGTTGCGAAGGGATTTACTCATAAAGAAGAGTTTAATTATGAGGAAACCTATCCGCCGGTGGCTATGCTTAAGTCTATTCGGATTCTCTTATCTATTGCTGTAAATCTTGATTACGAGATTTGGCAAATAGACATCAAGACGGCATTCCTTAACGAAAGTCTTGACGAGAGCATCTATATGATGCAGCCAGACGAGTTCATGGCAAAGGGCCAGGAGCACATGATGTGCAAGCTTAAGAAATCCATTTATGGGCTCAAGCAAGCATCAAGGTCTTGGAACACTCGATTTGAACAGGCGATTAAAAGCTTTGGCTTTGATCAGTGTCCTATCAAGTATTGCGTGTGCTGGAAGCGCGATGGGCATAAGGTGGAATTTCTAGTCATTTATGTTGATGACATTCTCCTTACCGAAAACGATGTGGGGTTACTATCTTCGGTGAAGGTGTGGTTATCGAGTCAATTTGACATGAAGGACTTGGGAGAAGCGGGCCAAATCCTTTTAGACATGGGATTACTCTATCTAGGGATCAGTATCCTAGGACACCTCAGGAGATAGAGAGGATGAGAGGTATTCCTTATGTTTTAGCAGTAGGAAGTCTCATGTATGCCATGCTCTGCACTAGATCAGATATCTGTTATGTCATAGATATAGTAAGCAGATATTAGTCTAATCCAGGGGAAGAGCATTGGACTGCGGTCAAGAATATACTCAAGTGCCTGAAAAGGATTAGGGAGTATGTGTTGGTGTACCAGACTGATAGTCTTATACCTCTTGGGTATACTGACTCAAATTTCTAGGCAGATAGAGATTCTAGGAGGTCCACCTCGGGCAATGTGTTTATCTTGGGAGGTGGAGCCATCAGTTAGAGGAGTGTGAAGCAGTCTTGTGTTGCTGACTCTAGCATGGAGGCTGGATATGTTGCATAACATCCATGGCCCCCTGGGTAAGAGTGTAGAACTCCTCCTTGTACAAATCCCTCTTCGAAGCTAGGTAGTATTTCTCCAGAAACACTCTTGTAAAGGCTACCTATGTGACCACCATTGTGTTCCTGACATGCCTCCACCACTGGTGAGCATTACCTCTTAGCTGAAAGGTGGAAAAAGAAACCCAAAACTCATCCTCCACAATCTGCAACGTGTCCAGGATCCGAGTCACTAACTCCAGCCACTCTGTTGCCACAATAGGATTAAGATCTCCCGCAAAGGTAGGTGGATCCAAGTGCATGAACTCCCGTATCGCTACTGTAGCCCTCACCTCAGGCACTCTCTCTCGAACGGTCTCACCCGCTGTCTCAACCAGCTGTTGGATAGAACCCACAAGAACACGCAACAACTCCGTCGCGTCCATCGGTCCAAGGAGAGCATTTGCATCCCCAGCGTTAGGGATAGGAACATCCCCTTGGCTAACACCATGGCCACGGCCTCGCCGTCGTCTCGCAAGCATCACGTCTATATGAAAGAGAAGAACATAAGATGCAGCATATAGCATAAATCATATAAGCATGCTAACACATAAGCATATAGGTTCATGCTAAAAAAACCTCACATACCAAGGAGAACCAACAAGAATGACACCTCAATATGGATAACCTACTCAGATTCCCTGCTAGAAATCACGTCAGCTAAATGCATTTCTAACTTGGCTCCCATGTTTGTTAATCCAAACGCCCAAAGGTAAGACTATCACTCCTAAGATTCAACCCCCATGCTCATATATACACGTCATTCACATATCTAACATGCTGGCACGTTCATGTTATCAAAGCGTCTGAACACATGCAATTAAGCATAAGCAATTAACCTCACACGGTATACACCATCTTTCCACGGCTCTTAGGTATTCAAACCCAGAGCTCTGATACCCAATCTGTCACGCCCCAAACTCTAGGTCACGTGAAACACCTATAAACGACTAACCCGAGAATACACTCTCAATATAAAATATACATGCATTGTATATAATTTCCAAACGGCTTACATTACACAGTTCAAACACCGAAAAACATGTTATAGCGTATATGTTAAGGAAAGAACAAAAAAGAAGACTACAGCTCTTCCACCTCTCTGGCACCTTCAGATCAACCTACGTGATCGGTACCTAAAGAAAATCAAATCCCACGTCATGAGCCAAGGCTCAACAGATACTAGACAACACATGCAGTATAAGCTAAACATGCTAGGAAAACGATGTATAGTTTTAGACTCTCTTTCAAGCCTTAAAAATGAGTTTTCACATGCAACGGGAAAGCGAGGATACAACCATCTTTTGATTCACTCATAGGAACCTTGAAAACAATTGAAAGCAATTTTTATATTATGATTTACATGTCTCTTAAAAATAATTTAAAAATTAGTCTATCCGTCCCACAATGCAATACATGCAAGTTATGAATCTTCTTGAACTTTCACCGATGTACCGCAACCCCTGTCAATACAACACAGATGCATACAATCGGCCCTCACACGCTGCAACAATAGTTCTATCACGTAGAAATAGATCTATACACAAACACACATTTCTGAGATAAAATCGTATACTACGGGATAAAATCATAGACCACGGGGTAAAATCGCAAACCATGGAATAAAACTGCATATTTACCGTAAGCCATGAGATGAAACTGCTGACCACAGATTATACCACGGGATAAAACCACATACTATGGGATAAGATCGCATACCACGGGATAAGACCGCATACTATTATAGGATAAAACTGAACACTACAGGGTAAAACTGAATACTACGGGATAACACCAAACATTACGGGGTAACACCGAATCAAAACATACATACTAAACTAAGGTTTAAATGCATAAAGCCACGTACTGTCACTACGTTACACAAACCACGTCATATGCTACACACGCAATTTACACCGCACTTGCAACTCGTGCAACATGCATCACATGCATCTGTTCCTCATATTCCACATAACCATGCCTATAAAAATTTTAAGTTTTAAACCATGCAACCACAGTACACGTAACGACACCAAAATCATGTAATTCACTTACAAAATCTGTACATAAATAAACAGTAATAAATGCACATAACCATGTATAACAATATATCACGATGCCACCCGTCAAAACAGATAAACATCCATTCATAGGGACATCAAACAACCCATAAAACCAAGTCTAACCCGAAGGCCAATGCTAAACCCCTCAAACAACGAGGTCACAAACCACCACCTTTCCTCCAAAGGGGCCATGGGCCCAAACACGCTCCATATCCAACCACGACGCACACAATCGTGCCCCGATAACCCGCATTTACCATGCCCGTCATCCCCGAGGATGACACCTAAACAAACACCCGAAGCCACGACACGACTCCCAAACCCACAATCCGACCAATCAAACCCCAAAAAGAATCCAACAGTATTTCAATTAATTAATCCCATAACTAATCAATTGAATACCATTGAAACCCAATCGGAAACCAAGAACCAACCACCAAATCACAAACACAAAACTACCCAGGTCCAGTCGACTGGACCCCCTCTCCAGGTGACCTAAATAACACTATGGAATCTCGCCAAAAATGCCCAAAACATACTGTCCAGTCGACTGACCCTTACGGTCCAGTCGACTGACCCTCACGGTCCCGTCGACTGAACCGAGGCGAGAATAGTTTTTGAACACTGTTTTAGCCTCCAAAACCTCGATTCGAACCCTCCAAACTCCCATCCAACAACCTCAGACATCCACACGCCCAAGCCTTGCACCAAAACTACGAAATAAACACCCAAAACCCGATTTCATCCACCGAAATTGACTAAAAATTGGTTTTAAATCCAAAAACTCAACTTGATACAAAATTAGATCTACAGCAATCTTACTGTTAAAAACGCACACGATTGCACGTAGCACCCTTATAAGACATGAGAGTCTAGGATTCTATCCTGGTGAGTTAAAAACTCGATGCCTTGAACCACGTGTAAAACTGAACTTTGTCGATATAAAATTCTATCTAGATGAACGCGTAGCCCACAGTGCCAATAGCAAGGATCCGCTGTTGGATCGTTGAAAATAGAGCCCTAGGCCCCTGAGAACTTAGAGAGAAGGCAGAGAGAAAAAGAAAATTACTAGAGATATTTTGAAAATATCTAATTCCAGATATTTATAGGCCTCCAAAATATTTTTTTTGAAAGTTTTGAAATTCATACCGCAACGCCCATGGCCTCGAGAACTAACCCCGCTTACATATCCAACCCCGATCATGCATCTAGAAGCTTATAAACATGCAAAACCGTAAACAAGAAGCATGCGTAGAAAAATGCCAAAAAAATGGGTCAGGGTCTCACAATGTCCAACTTCAACAATAAAGCTCAAAATCCATGTATTTGATATTTATTTATTTAGTTATTTTATTTTATTTTTTGTAAAGTTTATGATCACAAGATTTCAAATCATCCTCCGAAATTATGAATTTTCCATTTATCCCATAGCTAACAAATTATAAAGTTCAAACACCTCATCTTTCGCCCCATGTGCCATTAGTTTGTCTCATCATCATTTAGTTTCACATGGTGTAAACTAAGGTGTCAAAGAAATTATGGAAAATCAACACAAATCATACCAATTCACCAATAGTAGTCTAAATCCTATCTTGAGGAGCTTTTACACCTCAGAATTTAATCACAATCCCAAGCCCTAGGGTTCAACCACTTTAAACTTTGGCTCCAGGGACTTCGGTTAAGTTGAGGCCGAGTTTATGAGCTTGTCCCGATTTGCACCAGAGTTGGTGAGCACAGATGAGCTGCAATTGATGACGTTTGAGCGAGGCTTGAGGCCGGCGATCAAGGAGCGTGTGGTTGCAATGGGAATTCGTGTATTCACAGAGCTGGTGGAGGCAGCAACGAGGGTGGAGAACACTATGACTGAGATTCGAGCTTCTAAGGAGGCCAGGATACCTCAAGGTGGGACAGAGGCGCAGGTAGATGGGCATTCTAGAAAGAGGGAGAGGTCCTCTGGTCCTAGCTTTCATCCATCTGGACCACAGCAGTTCTCTACACCAGCACCATTAGTGGTTTCATTGGGGAGGCCAGAGCAGAGGGTGGTCAGATGTTTCGATGTGGACAGTCGGGGCATCGTGTGCCAGATTGCACAGAGCTGAGGTAGTACTGAGACCCACAGTTGAGGCAGGCTCAAAGTTCCATACCAGATCAGTCACCAGGGAGAGGGCCGCCTACTTATTTTGGATGTGGTCAGACAGGACATATTCAAAGGAACTATCCCCATAGAGAGAGTACGCCGAGTATAGTGGGCATGCCAGAGGGCTCGTATGTGTAGGAGCGACAGCAATATCCTACGGTTCAGACTTCCCTGATGGAAGGTGGGAGTACATCAGTTCAGTCAATACGGCAGCTGACAACGCCAAGTTATGGTGGACAGGCCAGAGCGACATTGCCCCGAGCATATGCCCTCATAGCCCCTAGTTCTTCCAAACCACCGGTCGTGCAAGATGATACAGATGTGCCTTCATCAAGAAGAGGTACTTTCTGAGTATGCAAGTTTTGGGCCAGTTCCTTTCTTGCATCTATTTGGGTGTTGGTGATGGGTTATGTGGGTGGTATGCTGTGTTCAGACAGTGGCTAGTGATGATGTGAGGTTGGGGTGAGTTGTAGAACCCGAGTCTTTCAGATAGTTGGCCATTGTTTAGTATGCCTAACTTTGTTTGACTATATCCTAGGAATATCTTGGCTGACCATCTCGTATGTCAGTGTCGATTGTGATCAACGCGGTTGTTTCTTTGACCTTGAGCTGACTTTTGGGGGCAAAATTCCTTTAAGGGGGGTAGAGTTGTGAGATATTTTCAAAAGATGGTTGTATCCTCGCTTTTTAGTTGCATGTGGAAACTCATTTTTAAGGCTTAAAAGAGAGTCTAAAACTGCACCTTATTTTCCTAGCATGTTTAGCTTAGACTGCATGTGTTGTCTAGTATCTGTTGAGCCTTTGATCACGACGTGGGATTTGATTTTCTTCAGGTACCGATCACACAGGTTGATCTGGAGGTGCTGGAGAGGTGGAAGAGCTGTAATCTTCCTTTTTGTTCTTTCCTTAACATGTCTGCTATAACATATTTTTCGGTGTTAGAACCGTGTAATGTAAGTCGATTGATGATTATATATAATGCATGTATGTTTTATATTGAAAGTGTATTCTCGGGTTGGTTGTTTTTAGATATTTTACGTGACCCAGAGTTTGGGGCGTGATAGACATTACTTAGAAAAAAAATTAAGGCTTGAATCTTATAATTGTGTTGAATTAGTGATTTAATCCTAAACACACTAATTCCTTCATAAGCTTGGATATGGAATCTTGTTTTAAAGCATGAATTGGTGGATATCTTAGAAACAATTGGATTGTTCTAGTTTAATTAGTTAGATGGGAATTTATAAAGATAAGTTGATAATCTAATTTAGGAAACTTAGAAATTTATGGACTCTCTAATTAAATTGAAAGTTGTAATTGAATTTATGATTCTTATGGAATGAGTGTTTAAACAATGGAACTATATGATAAAGTGGAAGCCTTGTAAATTGTTCGTTTAAAGATTGCACGTTGAACTTGTAATTTAAATCAAGAACTTTGGAAGGACTATGAAATTCTTAGTTCATTCATGATTTAATTGTTGATTGTTTAAGAAATCAGTTTGAACCTTAGGATGATGCTGGGAGGCTCGATTGTTTATTAAAGTTAGAAACCTCGAGGCTATGTTGAATATGTAGTTAGCCCTCAAATCGTCATCACTTTACCAAATTGGGATATAAACCTCTTAATTTCATGAGTGAGGTGATGTGATTAAATTAGAAAAGTTGTAAAGGCTGTTGAAATTTATGATGTGTTGATATTGAGCCATTAGTGAGATTAATAAACAAATTAAAGAATTTAGAATAGTTGTGATAATATAACAAACAATCAGGCTATTCAAAAGGATTTACTATCCAGGGAATTTTGATATTTTAAAATTAGTTAAACAAAGTACTAGGTAAGCACGATTATTAGTTAAATTTTGTAATGGATGAGTTTCAAGTTTGTAACCGAAATTGTGGTTAAAGTATGATGAATTGGTGGCTAATCGATATGATCATGTGTAACTGAAATTCTAAATAGTGGAGGATGAAACCAAATATTAAAAATCTTGAAAAGCATAGAAATTGGTTAATTGTGCTTACTGGTGGTTTAATCTCCTAAAACCTAATTCTTTCTAAAGGTTTATTATAAGAACTCTCGTTTAAATTCTTGAATGAATGGTTGAATATGAATTTTGAATAATGTGATGTTAGTTTGAGCTATTTGGTTATATTTTTAAAATAAGAACAATAAGTTTTGATTGAAGCTATATGAAAGAAACAATGAAGTAAGGATATATGATGTTGATTTGAAATTGTGTAATATAATGATTGATGGAATTATGGAACAGAAGTTTATAAATTTTAAATATAAAAAGTGACTTGATTCCTTAAAGTTGCGTTATTGTCGAATACATAATATATGAACTTGAACTTGAACTTGAGATGCGTGAAATTAAGGAACTAAAACTCATATTTGACGGTATAACTACAAATTGGATAAAGATTGAAAGAGGTGAATATTTTCGATTCATTAAAACATTGTTAGCTTTAAAACATGTTAACGAAAACATTGATATGCAAATATGAAACAAGAATTGCGGTATAGAAATAGTTTTAACTCATGATACAAATGTGTGGGTTTAAAGATATAAAGGTTGTGATAGAATTGAATGTCAACAAGCAGTTCGATTAGATGAAACTTGGTTTATTGATGAATTAATGGCTTGAGAAATTGGATTGGGGAGATGAATCCTCAGTTATTAATGAAAAATGATGATTAATCAAGTATTGAACTGAGGATTATTGATGTGGTTGTGATAAGTTAGGCTTGACAAGTTCCGCGGTGAAAAACTGAAAACTTATGCAAGTAGGGTGCCCTACCCATCAGGTTAGTCCCCGAAAAGGTGTGCATGGGTTGCCTACCTGTCGGTGTTTCTCAGGAAAATCGAAAAAGGCAGTTGTCGTGGTGAGTTATTGAGCTATCTTGTAACAGCCCGAACCCCAGGAACCCATGGACACAACCCAAATTATCCCACATGAAAGCTATCAACAATGGCTTTCTTAATAACAACACTTTATTTCCTTTAAGTAATCATAAATAAAACATTTTATTCTCACGATATACACATGTGCCACAAGGGCTAAACAAAATTTTCAACTTTCAAGAGTTCATTTACAACACTTGTACTATTAAAATTAACAACTTCACTTTATGCACAATTATAATGTAAATACAAAGAAATATTAACTCTTCCTCGTAGCCTTTTCCCCACATGCATCCTCTGCCGTGGTATCGTCCCGGATCCTTGAAACCTAAAATGATTTTGTATACATACATGAGCCGAAACTCCTAGGATAAAGACTAACTCTATGCTAAGCATGGTTTGTGAGATGTGATGGGTGCAACCGAAATAAAGATACAAGTTCCATAAATTCACTATTTATTTCCATGCACGCCAAGTTATTCATTCATGAAACCCTTTTTCCACATTTTCCTTTCTTTCACGTTTATTCTCAGCACCCAATTTTTCACAAAAAAGCAAATCACATTTTTATTACCCGATTTATCACAGAAACAGTATCACAACAATGAACCGGCGTCGAGCGCAGCTTATAGAAACTCCTCCCTATTCTCCCAATAGGCTACGCGAAGCCATTAGGTAATAGATAGCTCTATAACTCACCACGACACAACACCACATTTCGGGGGCTAACCTGTGGGCATGTGGTCCCCATCTTGAGCAAGTTTTCAGTCTTTCACCGCGGACCCGCCAGGCCAACTTAATTCACATCAACCCATACGGTTCATTGAAATCAAGTGTTTCATTTTCACATTAAATCTTTGAATGTAAACCTTTGCAGGCTTCCACCGCAAAACTGCAGCCCCTCATTATGCAAGAGCCTTCGTCGGCATTCACCGTAGGACAGCAGGACCGCAGCCCCTTATTCCCTCATTATGCATGAATCTTCACAGGCTTTCACCGCAAGACCGCAGCCCCTCATTATGCATGAACCACATTTCAAATTTTCACATGTTGGTTCACATTTCATAATTTGTTCCTTTATTGTAAGATCACGTTCCGTTTGAGTATTTCAAAATGTCTTTCTTATCTCATGCATCATGCATCATTACATCAACATGCAAATTCTCATAATTCTCATATTATTAAGCAATGTTATCACGTCTCAACAGAAGATTAAATTCATTAGTATGCATATTATTTGAAAAGGAAGCACCCATCTTAGGTATATACAAATAAATTTAAAATCCATTTAGTCTTTCCACCCGTGCCTCACCACAACTACGCCACTTCATATTCCAAACTCGTCTGATTTTAGTTTATTACTATCATTATTATTATTATTCTTTTTATTTTCCAAAAAAATAACAAGTTTAAAATCTTTTAAAGGGGCCCAACCGAGGGTTTAATCAATGTAAAAATAAGTATTTTAGGAGAATAGGGCCAAGGTACCCAAGATCCAAACCCTTAAGCAAAACATCAAAAATTTTAAAAAGAGGCCCAGACTGCGACATCAGTGAGAAGACCGCTCGAGCGGTCTCTCACCTGCACCAAAGAACCGAAAGTGCCAAAAGACAGCCCGATAGACCGCTCGAGCGGTCTATCGGTCGGTCGTGCTCCTGATTCTTTTTCAAGCCAAAAATTTTTCTCTTTAATACTTAAAAGAATTTTCACATCTTTTAACATGTTTTGGGCCAAGAATTTTACTTTTAAAAAAGAGGAATAAACCAAGTTAAAATCTCCCTCAGGGAGTAAAGGTTTAAGAGAAACAATTACCCAACCGAAAACCTTTTTGGTGCAATAAATTCTAAACAAATCAACATTTACTATTTTCTTAAAATCCCAAATTTCTCAAATAACTCACAAATTTTGCATTTTGAGAGATTACCAACATTAGTTCATTTTGTATACAATTACATTTCTCAACCCATAATTTCAATATTTCAATCCTTAGTAGCTTTCATCAAGGTAACAAAACCCTATCTTTCCGATTTTTATCCATTTCCAAGAATGACACTTTCTGAACATCCAATATAAGATTCACACATTTCAATTTCTCCAAATACCCACACTTAAGTCTTAGTTCCATGCATATAGCATTCTAGGGTTTTCTCTAAAGAAAACATTCAACACAAATCATAATCAAACCACAAGAGAGAGTCTAGATCCTGCCTCAAAGAAGATCCTCCATCAAGAATCAAGCCCCGCGTGAGCTTCAAATAGCCCAAGCCCAACACACGCAACTTTGAAAGAGCTTCCAATGTATATCCACGCTCTCCAACAGTCACTCGCGCAAGGAAACGGCATAATCTTCACCCCTAACGAACATGAAAACTCTCATGGACCCCCAAAACTAAACCCTAGCTCACTCTTTAGCTTTTAGAGAGAGAGGAGAAAAGAGAATATAGAACATCTGTCTGTCACAAACCGCTTGAGCGGTCTCAGGACTGCTCGATCGGTCTCTGCTGCGACTGCACTTTTGGTTCGACTTTAAACGAGCATATCTCCTTCATCCGAACTCCAAATAGGGTCGATCTTGTACTCAAACTGAAGCCCCGAAAGTCTACATTCCAATGGTTCAAACCTCATACCAAAATTCATTTTGTACAAAATGTTATGACTAAATTAATAAATGTGTGTCATTTTTCTTCACACACTTTTTACATATTTTTGTCCAAACATCCATTATAACCTCATATTTTTCCTCTAACATACCTTTCATGCGTACCCAAGCTCAAAACATCACCACGCTCAAGTTTTGATTCTTACTCCCATCAACACTTAATCATTTCTTAAAATAAAATAGGTCGGGGTCTCACAACTCTTCCCCCCTTAAAGGAATTTCGTCCCCGAAATTCAGCACTAAATCTCAAGCCCAGCACCACCTCATTAACCATCAACAATCCTTGTTACAACCCCAACAACACCATACCACGTGAAGTCATAAGTTTCACGCACAAACCTTACTCAAGTTCTGAGGATCAACTGACAACCATCCACCTTGGTACCACATCATTATCCTACTTATACTAACTATGCCGTTACTGAAGCTGACAAGATGCTCATCCGTGATCAACTGCACAAACATTTATTTCCAAAGAAAAACTCTCTTAATCCACCTGGAGTACACAAGAACGTTCTTCCTCTAAACCTTCGTCCTCTATTCCATCCTCTATCGTCAACCATAATTCCACCTCATTATCCCAAACAAGACTCCACACAATCAACTAGCTACAAAATCAACATAAATATCCATTAACCCATTTAAACTCAATTATACTTCTCGTGTAACAGCTCGTCACTACACAAGTCAATATCTCACCCTCAAGACACTAATTCTAAATCTATAGATCGACTCCAAGTCAAACATAATCACCGTCATTCGATGTCAACCCCAAATCTTGTTATCAACACGTACATCGATCCTCTGAATCCATAATAGCAAAGTTCCTAAGCCTAAGGCTTATTCGTCAAGTAACCAATCAAGACTTGTCTTTTACATTTAGCAACTTCTTTTTATGCAGAACTTAGCACGACCCTCTCATTCCAAACCAAGCCATCATGTCAGTCTCAATAAGTTATATCAACTAAACCTTCTAAAATATTGAATCCTTCTTGACTCATGTCTTGTCACACTCTCAAGGCTACAATCCAAACATACGATTACACCCAAAACACAACACTTACCACAGTTGACGACCATTCCCCGACTCTAAGAACTCTGAGTAGCTCGAATCTCAAACAAAACACAAACTCCGACTAATCATAAGTCTATAAAAAACCTACCGTGTGAAGGACCTAACCGCAAGGTTCCCACAAACTTCCCATTCTATTGAGAGCTAGAGGTGCAACCATACTTCACACCACCCAAAGTAAGCTATAAACAACGGTCAACAATCCCCTGTTAATCATTGCAGAAAAGACTCTACGTCTCAACATTAACCCCGTTGTCAGCAAGGACGAACATTCCTGATTTACCAAGCCTATCTGACGGGGAACACAACCCCACACTCTTGCACTTACATGGTGGAGTAAACAAATTCCATCCTAAAAATCCACGAGGAACTTAATTCTCCGAGCATCCGACTCCGGTAGATCCCATTCCCCAGGCACAACTCACGGATCACAACACGGATACTAATTCACAGCTACTTCCATCTCCCCAAAGATAACCAGACCAAGAATCAATCCACGATCCCAATCACGATATCTTGATCATCCGCTACACTAAGCCTTCAACTCTCAAACTTCATTTGCACACACGCGAACTCCATCAATTCTCATACCTCATACAAAACATCCTGTTACACCAAGACCTCACTTCACAAGGTTGCATTTCACTAACCTAACTCCCACTAGGCAAACCACAACTATATCACAGCCTCGAGCCCATTGTCTAAGCAATCACATAGGAAGCGCATGACATCAAATGAAGGAGACCCACTCTTGAGACTTCTCATCCAAAGTCACTAATAACTCCCATGACCATGCAAACGCCTCCCACACTTTCAGTCTTTGAGTACATACCTGTCGCTGACACCTTAACACAGTTTCTCGTCTATCACTTCAGGCCATCCAAGCTACACAGTACATTGCCGAATCTTATTACTCCACACTTCGTTCTCCTGGGCAAACAACATACTTATTTTTGAACTTAAGGTCGAACACAATTACCTCCAAACATATCACATTCAGGACACACCATCTCGGCACTAGGTTAACCGCACTATCAAACCTTTCTACGTTCCCTTTAAATCTTATGCACCCAGGACGGTACCCAATCACAATCTCCATGCTACAAGCATAACTACCAAACCAAGGACTTGCGTTCTCGTAGGAATCCCACATAACTAACACTTAAGGATTTTACCACACAAACAACTCGATCACTGAACTCCCTTAGGATCTTTCTCTCTCAATGAGAGTCAAAGTTATTGACATCCCACGCAGATCAAATTACATTTCCAGAACATTACCCAAACGCTCAAGTTCACAAGGTAAAGCAAACGGATTCTTTAAGAAACTATAGGTAAACGGACCCACACTCCTACGATTCCAATGCTTTATTCCTATCAAGAATAATAATCACGCTGGTAAATCAACCATAAAACAATTCTCCAGCTAGGGAAATCACGAGTCAACTTTAGGCTCTCACTCCATGTCACTACCTCTTTGGGTCACCATTACTCACTTAGTTAAGAAGGGGGGCACTAGTCCTTGTAAAGGCACTGGGCATCTTAATACAAACGTTTTCGACCGTCATTCATAATGAGTGTGTTTCTCGTCACATTAGAACCTAATACTCAGATCTTCGCTTATGAATTTCAATCGTTGTTCACTTCTTCACCTCCTAACGACACATCTCACGTATCCACAAAATCTATCACCATCTATTCATCAATGCACAACGCCATACATACTCACATCACTTTAGAACATCTCCTTGCAAGTCACATCACACTAACTCAAATCCAAAAAGGTAGGTAACAATTAAGCAGATAGACAAAACCATGTCATAGTCTCGAGCTCACAACTTTGGTACACCCATCGAAACACAAAACATTAATCGGTAACACATGTCTCTTATGCCACTTGGCTAGTACCATCGGCACATAACTATCCAAATATAAAAGTAATTACACGCCACACGAATGAAACCAACCTCACTTACCAACTCTAAACCAAAGGCTCCACCCTATTACTCGCCTTTTAAGGGTAACACAACACCACCACTTCTAGACTTTAAGCCAAATATCACTCACAACCATCATCCTTTTAAGGAGTCTTTGTCCATCCACACGTTGTCCTAAAATGACCGAGTCAACCGCACCGACAATATCTACCACATGCCCTCCAAATCTCACATACTCACTCACATTCTCACCCTACACCATTTGTCTCACATAGTTTCCTCATCTAGAAAATGACAGCCCAAGTCACAAAACTCTATTCCGTGAAACTTCCCAAATAACCTCGAATCATCATTCATCATATTGTAACTATCACCAATAGACATCTTCCCATACATACATGTATATCACTCGAGAATCTACCCATCGACAACATCTCCAACCCACTTACTCATCATCGCACAACTCCCAACTCCTATCAAAAGATGTTACTTAACAATACGCCTTAAAAAAACTCACTGGTCATCCATAGACTTTTAAAACTATCTGGCACTACGATAGCTACTAACAACACCCCACGGGGTAAGGGACACCTCAAACACGGTCTAAGCTCAGACTTTCGAACACACCTTAGGCCAGAGATTATTATGCTCCCGTCCATACCCAATCTTGGGGCACACAGCTCATGACATAGCACGGCTCATGACGTACATAATCCTCAACACGTCCAAAACCACACTTCATATCCAACCACAACAAAAACCCTTCAAACGGTTTTAAATGCCCTACCATGCTCATTCATCAAGCTAATAATGGCACAACACACAACGGGCAACTACTACAGCCATCCCAATTCACAGAGACACAACATACACTAAATAATCAATGCTCATCTTAGTGGCTTACACCCATCACAATCACTGACCACCAGGTCACACTCTCAAATCGCACACCACCATCCGGATCACACTCGTCTTATCCCCATGAGCATAACTCTTATAACAATCTTATCGCAACTCCAATGAGGTTAAACTTAACTTAACCGTCTAAAACAAAGCTACACCCTACCCGCCACCTAACCACATTACATTAACACACATTCACAGACCGAGGGAAAGCCTCAAAGTAACGCGATAATCCAGTCAACTAATTCAAATTTCTCATAGAAAGAATGTCGGCCAAACGCTTTTCTCTTTTGAACCCCAAAGTCGTTGACCGAACGCCAAATAGCATGCCACATCACCCTAAGACTCAACCCTCCATGCTCATATAAACACATAACATGCGAAAAATAATTCAATCACAAACCCACGCAAGCACACAATTCATGCCGTGTAGTGGTGCCTAATCTCATCAAAATAAAGTCACACCTATAGGTCATTGTTATTCCCACGGCTCCTAGGTATTCGAACCTAGAGCTCTAATACCATTTGTAACAGCCCGAACCCCAAAAACCCATGGACACAACCCAAATTATCCCACATGAAAGCTATCAACAATGACTTTCTTAATAACAACACTTTATTTCCTTTAAGCAATCATAAATAAAATATTTTATTCTCACGATATACACATGTGCCACAAAGGCTAAACAAAATTTTCAACTTTCAAGAGTTCATTTACAACACTGGTATTATTACAATTATCCACTTCACTTTCTGTACAATTATAATGTAAATACAAAGAAATATTAACTCTTCCTCATAGCCTTTTCCCCACATGCATCCTCTGCCGTGGTATCATCCCGGATCCTCAAAACCTGAAATAGTTTTGTATACATGCATGAACCGAAGCTCGTAGGATAAAGACTAACTCTATGCTAAGCATGATTTGTGAGGTGTCATGGGTGCAACCAGAATAAAGATACAAGTTCCATAAATTCACAATTTATTTCTATGCACGCCAAGTTATTAATTCATGAAATCCTTTTTTCACATTTTCCTTTCTTTCACATTTATTCTCAATACCCAATTTTTCACAAAAAAACAAATCACATTTTTATTACCTAGTTTATCACAAAAACTGTATCACAACAATGAACCGGCGTCGGGCGCAGCTTACAGAAATCCCCCCCAATTCCCCCAATAGGCTACACGAAGCCATTGGGTAATAGATAGCTCTATAACTCACCACGACACAACACCACATTTCGTGGGCTAACCCGTGGGCATGTGATCCATATCTTGCGCAAGTTTTTAGTCTTTCACCGTGGACCTGCCAGGCCAACATAATTCACATCAACCCATACAGTTCATTGAAATCAAGTGTTTAGTTTTCACATTCAATCTTTGAATGTAAACCTTCGCGGGCTTTCACCGCAGGACTGCAGCCCCTCATTATGTAAAAACCTTCGCGGACTTTCACCGCATGACCGCAGCCCCACAGTCCCTCATTATACATGAACCTTCGCAGCTTTCACCGCAGGACCGCAGCCTCTCATTATGCATGAACCACATTTCAAATTTTCACATGTTGGTTCACGTTTCAAAATTTGTTCCTTTATTGTAAGATCACGTTCCGTTCAAGTATTTCAGAATGTCTTTCATATCTCATGCATCATACATCATTACTTCAACATGAAAATTATCATAATTCTCATATTATTAAGCAATGTCATCACGCCTCAATACAAGATTAAATTCATTAGTATGCAAATTATTTTAAAAGAAAGCACCCATATTAGGTATATACAAATAAATTTAAAATCCATTTAGTCTTTCCACCCATGCCTCACCACAACTATGCCACTCCATATTCCAAACTCGCCCGAGTTTAGTTTGTTATTATCATTATTATTATTATTCTTTTTATTTTCCAAAGAAACAACAAGTTTAAAATCTTTCAAAGGGGCCTAACCGAGGGTTTAATCAATGTAAAAATAAGTATTTTAGGAGACTAGGGCCAAGGTACCCAAGATCCAAACCTTTAAGAAAAACATCAAAAATTTTAAAAAAAAGCCCAGACCGCGCGATCAGTGAGAAGACCGCTCAAGCGGTCTTTCACCTGCACCAAACAACTGAGAGTGCCAAAAGACCGCCCGATAGACCGCTCGTGCTCCTGATTCTTTTTCAAGCCAAAAAAATTTATCTTTAATACTTAAAAGAATTTTCACATCTTTTAACATGTTTTGGGCCAAGAATTTTACTTTTAAAAAAACAGGAATAAACCAAGTTAAAATCTCCCTCGGGGAATAAAGGTTTAAGAGAAACAATTACCCAACCGAAAACCTTTTTGGTGCAATAAATTCTAAACAAATCAAGATTTACTATTTTCTTAAAATCCCAAATTTCTCAAATAACTCAAAAATTTTGCATTTTGAGAGATTACCAACATTAGTTCATTTTGTATACAATTACATTTCTCAACCCATAATTCAAATATTTCAATCCTTAGTAGCTTTCATCAAGGTAACAAAATCCCATCTTTTCGGTTTTTTGTCCATTTCCAAGAATGACACTTTTCGAACATCCAACATAAGATTCACACATTTCAATTTCTCCAAATACCCACACTTAAGTCTTAGTTCCATGCATATGACATGCTAGAGTTTTCTCTAAAGAAAACATTCAACACAAATCATAATCAAACCACAAGAGAGAGTCTAGATCCTCCATCAAGAATTAAGCCCTGCGTGAGCTCCGAGTCGCCCAAGCCCAACACACGCAACTTCAAAGGAGCTTCCAATGTATATCCACGCTCTCCAACGGCCGCTCGCGCAAGGTAACGGCAAAATCTTTACCCCCAACGAACATGGAAACTCTCAAGGACCCCCAAAACTAATCCCTAGCTCACTCTTAAGCTTTTAGAGAGAGAGTAGATAAAAGAATATAGCAAAACCAGCCCAAAAACTGACATTTATAACCTCTGTCCGTCACAGACCGCTTGAGCGGTCTCAGGACCGCTCGATCGGTCTCTGCTGCAACTGCACTTTTGGTCCGACTTTAAACGAACATATCTCCTTCATCCAAACTCCAAATTGGGTCGTTCTTGTGCTTAAACTGAAGCCCTGGAAGTCTAGCTTCCAATGGTTTAAACCTCATATCAAATTTTATTTTGTACAAAACGTTATGACTAAATTAGTGAAGGTATGTCATTTTTCTTCACACACTTTTCACATATTTTTGTCCAAACATCCATTAGAACCTCATATTTTTCCTCTAACATACCTTTCATGCGTACCCAAGCTCAAAACATCACCACGCTCAAGTTTTGATTTTTACTCCCATCAACACTTAATCATTTCTTAAAATAAAATGGGTCAGGGTCTCACAAATCTATTGCCCAATAGCTTTGCGTAGCCTATTGGAAAAATAAGGTGGGATTTCTATAAGCTGCACCTGACGTCAGTTCAGTATTTTGATTAACGAAATGAAATACTAATGTGATTGATAAACCAATGAATGAGAAAGAAAGTTAATGGTATTAAGATGACGAATAGAAATGAATTAGTGTTCGATAATTGGATAAAGAGAAAAAGAGAATGAATGTGAGAGCTAAAGAAAAATAGGAAAAAAATGACATTAAAGAGTAGAAAGAAAAACAGAAAAGAGAATAGGTTATGCTTTGAATGAGAAAGAACTAAGGGCCTCACAAAAATGAAAGGTGAAAAAAAATATGTAAAGATAAAATGTTAAAGAAAATATAAATGAGATATGAGAATGAGGAAAGATGAATTGAAATGAATGTTTAATGATTTAGTAATAAAGAGTGAAGGGATGAAGGATAAGAATGGATTGTAAAAGTGATTTGAATATGATTGCATAACAACACGCCATTCACATATCACAAGTCATGCATTGCACTTATTTTAGTCTTTATCCTACGAGTTTCAGCTCAAGTTATATATATATCCCATCTTTTCATGTTTTAACTAAAGAAAGGCATGGAGGTATTCCAAAGTTTTGACAAATGAAGAACCTGAACTTACCATTCTATGTTGGAGATATGTAATTGTTGTTGTAAAAATGTAAAATATTCAAATATGTGATACATGTTCACTATTCATTTTGTACAAGTATAAAGAAGCTTATTTTTACGATTTGAGTTACAGACTAATACAGTTCGAGGATGAACTTTGAGCGTTTGTATCTAGTAAGTGATGTTCTCATTGAATAAATTAATCATTAAGTTGTTTTAACTATGATTGTGGATTAAAATCCAAACTGAGCCTGAGTATAACCGTTGTTTGAGTTAGGCAGGTAAACAGGTAATTTGGAATAGTCTAAAAAATAGAGGAAACTCTGCCAAAATTTCTAAGTTATAGACTTTGATTAGTTAGAAATTCTGGGAGTTATTTCTTCTAAATAAGTTAAAGAAATCAAGTGTCACGTCCCAAACTCCAGGGTCACGTGAAAGCCACCAAAACACCGTTTATGAAAATAAGATCTTTAGTTGGAAAATCAAGAACTCAAAAATACGGCATTTGAATAAAAGTGTTCCTAAGGTCCATCTCTCATAAACAATAAACATACAATTCCATACATGCATAAGTATATCGCCTCAAGGCATACAAAGCTCGCCTTCAGAAACAGGCATCGCATGTAAGACTATATGTCTCAAAAACAAGGAGAACTACAACAAGTCTTCCGCCACAGCGGATATCAAGGTCAACTCCTCATATTCACCTACACCTGAAAATGTTTTGCACAAAATTTCACACCGTAAGCCAAAGCCCAATAGAAACATACTATAAAGTTGTAAAGCAGGTTATGCAATCATAAGTATAAAGATTCAGCCACGAGCCAAAAAGGTTTTTCACCTTGAAAATCATAAATTTTCCATCAGGCTAACACGAGCCTCAAAAATAGTTTTACTTTATAAAATCCCACATTTTCATCCTTAAAACCATCCATATCAATAGTACAGATATAATGCCACAGTTAAGAAAAAATAGTAATAAATTAGTATTCTCCACTTGGACCACACAGCCGAGGAAAAATAAGATAAAATGAATCTTATGTATCGACTATGCGACACACGGACAAAGACAACAACTATAGACTCCTATCCATTACTCTAAAATCGCTCAGGGTCTGCTAAGTAATGACAAGTTCTATACGAAATCACAATAATATAGCCACTCACAGGGCAACTGACTCTTTACAGATTTTCGAGATCGATGGAAGAAGCATCCAAACCACGTTTACGGGGATTAACCCGAAAGATCGTAGCGAACCTACTCTGTGCACGTTTTTAGACTTCTACCAAGGAGCAATAAAAGCCCAACTCAAAACACCCACTGTCACGATACATCTATGAAAAATCATTTAAAACCAGCCGTAGCTCAACTACACAAAACCCATAAAACAGTTATACATCAATATGTATAAAAAGAAATCCATCATCCATTAACATGGAGATCTACTAGTATGTAAAAATATACTTCCATTAAAATATTTTAAAAGTTGAGACTCAACCCTAAAGGTTAGTTCCAAACCTCCAAAAAATACGTTTTTCATCATTTTCACAAATCTCCTTTTTCAAAATCACCTTTTTGAAAACTACGAATATCAACACATCCGGAACATGAAATAAACCAAGAAAAGTGCAAAACATGCCTTTTTACTCGAAAATAAGGTTTAAACATGAAAATAACATTTAAAGCATTTTCAAGCAATTTTAACCAGTAAAAATGCCTATAATTGCACGCAGCACCCTTTAACAACAATAAAGTCTATGATCTTACCTCGGTGAGTCAAAACTCGAAGCCTTAAAAATTGAATTTCATCGAAACAAGAATCTATCCGGATGGATGCAAAGCTTACGGCACATATAGCAAGGATCCACAAACAAACTAACAAAAAAACCAAGCCCGGGGCCCTCAAAATCTAGAGAAAAGGCAGAGAAAATGAGAAACTTAGTCAAGAAGTTATGTTTTTAAAATATCTCAAGTCCCTGGATATTTATAGAACACGAAAAAATCTCACCCCAGTCGACTGACTTGCCTCGTCCAATCGACTGACTAGACCAACTGTCGACCCAGTCAACTGAATCCTCTAAGTCCAATCGACTGGACTGCTGTGTAACACGGTCTTCTACGCCAAACAGGTTTTTTAGCCCAAAAACTAGCCAAACAAGCCTTAACCAATCTCAAAAAAGCATAAAACACATCTACACGTGTTGTTCTACAACAATAAAACATAAATCATTCACTGAGGATATATAAATAACGAAAGAAACACATCAAACATATATATAACTCAAAACTAAAACGGATCCGAGTCTCACATGAAGAGAATATCATTGAAGAAGTTCTAGTCATTGGAAGAACGGGTTATCACGCAGGGTTCACGTGCCTCGTGTCGAGAGCGTGACAGAATGGTATCAGAGCTTTAGGTTTGAAAACCTATGAGCTATGGGTGATGGTGATATTTGTGTTTGATTTGTTTGATGATTATTAGCACCACTACACGACATGAATTGTGTGCTTGTATGGGTTTGCAAATGAATTGTCCTACGCATGCTATGTGTTTATGTGTACATAGAGGTTGAATCTTGGGAGTGATATGACTTGTCTTTGGGTGTCCAATTAACTATTCTGGGCTTCGAAATAGAAAAACATTTGGCAAACATTCTTTCTATGAGAAATCTGGATCAGTTACCCGAATTGACGTATCATTCCTAATGGTTCTCCTCGGTATGTGTGTGTATGACAATGTGTTGTGTTTCATTATGAATAAAATACTTGTATGGTTCTTGAATGTTAAAAGATAGTACGAATGTCCTTAGGAGGTAAAAGGTTAGGTTAAATTATATGAGATCTATAATCTCTTGCTTAGAAAGTATGTTCCTAAGAGCAGAGTAAGGCGGTGGAGATACGACCCTGTATTTAACAATTGTTTAAGTTTAACAGTTAAGAGTCGATTTCTTGTGGTTAAAATAGAATTTGATACGATGTTAGCTATTATCGGTGATGATTAGTTGTCGATAGCATGTTAGTGTTATGAGAATTTTGCAATGATGTTAGTACGATGTAGGTACAAGTTAAGTTCTCTGGTTGAGGATGTTTGGTGCGGTAGAACTCTACCTTAAGGAGAGTTGTACCATTAGTAATTTTATAGGTAGGTATAATGACCTGTTAAAAAGTAGATGGTTTGGTGGGGTTGTATCATGATAAAAACGCTTCCAGTTAAAAATCCTGGGAAACTTTAATATGGAGCCCTATGTTGGGAAATAGAATTGGATTGACCATTTCAACACTTGGGTGACCTATTCCTTATAGGTTAGAGAAGTTATTAATGGGTTAACATGGGAGTTGAATTATGACTTTTCTTTTTGGAAACAAGTAGCCTTTTTGCATTTTCTACAAAGACTGAGAAATTTAGATTGGTGACAAGATGTCTTTTTCATTGATTGGACCCATATCAAGAGATGACCCATTCTATCTCTGTTAGAGAAATAATTGTTCGTTTATTTAAAAGGTTGCCATAACCTGAAACTTTATTTAATGGATATCTCTCAGGAGATTGTTACCTATTATGATGGCACTGTCAAGATCGTACATAGCAATTCAATCATTCAATTTGAGCATGGAAATAAGCTAGAAATTCCGATGAACTAGTTGGTGTATTGGTTGCCACTACAATATCAAAATCGGCGTATAAAGACAGTTCTTGATTCTTTAAGTGGTAATTTGCGATGATGAATGAAATACTGCCTCGCTTAGTGAATTACAAGAATGATCTTTCGGATTGCCAGGTAATGAATGCTGTATTTGAATAATTATGAAAGAAAGCCTTGTTGTGAGACCCTGACTTATTTTCTTTTTTCGGTGTTTCTCGACGCGTTGTTTATCATTTTCTTTACGGCATATTTATATATGTTTTGGGCATGATCGAGCTTAGAGATGCATGTGGGATTGGTTCCCGAGGCCGTTAGGCGTTGTGGTGCGAATTTAAAAAAAAGATATTTTTGCGAACCTATAAATATCTGTCTTTAGATGTTTTCATTTGATATTTTCATCTCTCTAGATTTAAAACTCACCCAATGCTCTGCCTTCTCTTTAACTTCTTAGGGGCCCGGGACTTGGTTTTTGACGATCAGATAGTGGATCCTTAGTATCCTCGTGGTGGGCTACGCATTCATCCAGACGGAATTTTATTCTAGCAAAATTTATTTTTTTGCACGTGGTTCAAGGAATTGAGTTTTTAACTCAACGAGGTAGGATCCTAGATTCTCATGTCTTATAAGGGTGCTGCGTGTAATCGTGTGTGTTTTTACCGTTTAAAAATACATGAAAAATTGATTTATGTTTTGAAAAGTCGGGTTTTGGTTTCAAACTCATTTTGTGTTGTTTTTAGTTAAAGGAAACGGGTTTTGAGGCATTTCTTTTGGTGTTTTTATATAGTTTTGGGCTTGGATATGTCCAAGGGTGTTGAAAGGGAGTTTAGATGCTTCGATTTGGGGTTGAGATGGCTGAATCGATAGCTCGGGTTAGAGTTTTGCCGTGGTCTAGTCGACTGGACTGGGTGGTTCAATCGACTGGGTCGACAATGTGTTGTCAAGTCGACTGGGTTTTGGGGGTTTAGTCAATTGGGTTGGATTTGAGTTGGTTTTTTTTGTTTCCGGTAGCTTTTTAGTTAACTGAATTCTGAGGTTTAGTCGACTGAAGTGCTATTGGGGTTGTTTTGGTTGTTTTGGTGGTCATGTTGTGGCCTTGGGGTCGTGTTGTGGCCTCGGGAGTTTGTTTTAAGTCTTGTTGTCGTCCTCGAGGGTGACATGCATAGTTAGATGCAGGTTGTCGGTGCACCGTTGTGTTCGTGGTGTTTGTTCATCGTTGGGTGCGGGGTGTGTTCATGTTCGAAGTTCTTTTTCTAAAAAAGGGATTTTGGGAAAAGATGGGGTTTTGTGAAAATGTCTGTGAAAGCCATTTAGTGGGAGGTTTGGAGTTGGCTTTCAAGTTAGGTTTTTCTTTGTAAGTTGTTTGTCATCTGGGTGAGTAAACATTGGGTTGTGTGGCATTTGATGTCGTGACAGGTTATGTGGCGTCGTTATGCGAAACATAGTGGTCATACATGATTTTGTGCATTTAAAATTCTAATTTTATTCATGCGGGTTGTAGGACGGATATGTGGTCTTTGTGCATCTAAAGCTCTGGTTTTATATATGCGTGTGTTGCATGGGTGGCTTGTGTTGCACTGGTTAAAACTTTGGTTTTATATATGCGTGTGATGCCTGGGTGGCCTATGTTGCACTGGTTAAAACTTTGGTTTTATTCATGCATAGTGTGGATGGAAAAAAGGTCCGATAAACATTAACTCTGGTTAACCATGGATAGAAAAGTGGTCCAATGTATGTTAACTCTAGTTAATAATGCATGTGTGTGTGGGGAAATTTGAAGGATGGAAAAGAGATCCTGACGATGTTTGTGTGTGTGGGTGTCTGAGGGACGGAAAATAGGTCCTGAAGTCGCATATGTTGCATATATTGCGTGAGTTGCGTGGATCGCATAGGTGATATGTGACGTGTTAGATGGCTCATCATGTATTTTATAGATTTATTGTTGACGCTCGTGTGAGTCAAATGTATAAATATCTGTGTTGCAGGTGGGCTCATGAGAGTCAAAGCTCGTAGGAGTCGATCTTTGCATGTGAAGCATTGTATCTATATTTATATATCAAACTGGTTTCCAGGCTCGTGTGAGTCGTGATATAAAATTATTTTCAAATTGTTTTGTAGGCTCATGTGAGTTAAAAACCGCACATTATTATCCTATCACGTTTAGATTTTATTTCATGTTTATCTAGTTTCTGTTGAGCTCTGGCTCACAGTGTGGGATTTAAAATATTTTTCAGATACCGATCACACAGGTTGATTTGGAGGAGCCGGTTGGGGGCGAAAGATCTATAGTCTTTCTTTTTGTGTCTTTCAGATCATGTATGTTTACATGTTTTCAGTGTTGGGCTATGTGTTGTAAGCCTTTTTGGAAATTATATTAAATGCATGTATGTTTTCATCTGAGAGTGAACATCGGGTTAGGTGTTATGTATGGATGTTTATGGACGTTTCATGTGACTCGAAATGAGGTGTGACAAAATGGTATCAGAGCTCTGGGTTCGAATACCTAAGAGCAGTGGAAAGATGGCGTATCACTGTGTGAGGTTGATTGCGTGTTCTTAACTGCACGTGTTTAGATGTTTTGATAGCATAAGCATGAAAGTGTGTTGAATGTGTGAATGTTACGTATATGTGAGCATGGGGGTTGAACCTTAGAATTGATCAGTTTGACCTTTGGGCATTTAGATTAACAAGCTTGGAAGCCGAGTTAGAAATGTGTTTGGCCAACCTATTTTTTGGTAAGGAATCTAAGCAGGTTCTCCAAATTGACGCATCACTCTTATCAGTTCTCCTCGGTATGTGGGGTTTGTTTAGCATAAACCTATGTGGCTACGTGTTAGCATGCTTATGTGGTTAGTGTTTATGTTCTTGCAACATGCTGCATTTTATGTTTTGTCTTTCCTTTCATATAGAAGTGATGTCTATGCGGAGAAGACGAGGCCGTGGCCGTGGTTTTGGCCATGGGGATGTGCCTATCCCTGATGTTGGGGGTGCAAATGCTCCCCAAGGACTTGTTGACATGGTAGGGTTGCTGCGTGCGCTGGTTGGCTCGATTGGTCAACTGGTTGAGACCGCTAGGGGGAGAGAGAGAGAGAGAACCCGAGCCGAGGGCAATAGTAGGGATGCGAGAGTTCAGACGTATGGTTCCTCCTACCTTTACTAGGGATCCTGATCCTACGGTAGCGACAAAGTGGTTGGAGCTGGTGACCCGGATCCTGGATACACTATAGATAGTGGAAGAAGATCTGCAAGTTTCTTTTGATGATTTTCAGTTGAGAGAGGATGCTCACGAGTGATGGAAATATGCCCAGAATACCGTGGAGGGCACGTGGGCAGCTTTCGCATGTAGGGTGCCCTACCTATCGGGTTAGTCCCCGAAAAGGTGTGCATGGGTTGCCTACCCGCCAGTGTTCCTCAAGAAAATCGAAAAAGACGGTTGTCGTGATGAGTTATAGAGCTATCTATTACTCAATGATTTCGCGTAACCTATTAGGAAAATAGGGAATGGTTTCTATAAGTGCACCTGACGTCGGTTCAATATTTTGATTAACGAAATGGAATAGTAATGTGATTGATAAACCGATGAATGAGAAAGAAAGTTAATGGTATTAAGATGACGAATAGAAATGAATTAGTGTTCGATAATTGGTTAAAGAGAAAAAGAGAATGAATGTGAGAGCTAAAGAAAAATAGGGAGAAAATGATATTAAAGAGAAGAAAGGAAAAGAGAAAAGAGAATAGGTTATGTTTTGAATGAGAAAGAACTAAGGGTATAATAAAAATGAAAAGTGAAAAAAAAAATTTAAGATAAAATGTTAAAGAAAATATAAATGAGATATGAGAACGAGGAAAGATGAATTGAAATGAATGTTTAATGATTTAGTAATAAAGAGTGAAGAGATGAGGGATAAGAATTGGTTATAAAAGTGATTTGAATGTGATTGCATAACAGCATGCTATTCATAACTCACAAGGCATGCATTGTACTTATTTTAGTCTTTATCCTACGAGTTTCGGCTCAGATTGTATATATCCCATCTTTTCAGGTTTTTAACTAAAGAAAGGCATTGAGGCATTCTAGAGTTTTGACAAATGAAGAACCTCAACTTACCATTCTATGTTGGAGATATGTAATTGTTGTAAAAATGTAAAAGATTCAAATATGTGATTTATGTTCACCATTCATTTTGTACAAGTATAAAGAAGCTTATTTTTATGATTTGAGTTATAGACTAATATAGTTGGAGAATGAACTTTGAGCATTTGTATCTCGTAAGTGATGTTCTCATTGAATAAATTAATCATGCAATAGTTTTAACTATGATTGTGGGTTGAAATCCAGTCTGAGCCTGAGTATAAACTTTTGTTTGAGTTGGGCAGGTATACAGGTAATTTGGAATAGTTCGAAAAATATAAAAAAAATCTGCCAAAATTTCTAAGTTATAGACTTAGATTATTTAGAAGTTCTGGGAGTTATTTCTTTTAAATAAATTAAAGAAATCAAGAGAATATCATTAAATAAATTCTAGTCATAGGAAGAACAGGTTATCATGTAGGGTTCACGTGCCTCTTGTTGAGAGCATGACAAGTTTGAACCTTGTAATGTACTGAATTATATGTTTATGGGTTAACTTATAGCACAAATGGATGACTTAGGGAATAATTGATGAAAAACCTTAGACATGGTAATAACTAAACTCGTTTGAGGAGATGAGGTTAATGAATGAATAAAATCTTAGTAGTTTTATGATTGAAACCTATGTTGTTAAATTGAATGAATTGAATAAGTCGACTTAACGAGAATATGATGAAGCATGCGTTATGAGTAGGATTTGAAGAAAAGATCCAGAACCTTAAGAAGAAGTTCTAGATTTAGATTGATTATAGGGAGGTAATCAGATGTTAATAAATGTAAATTGTTTTTGTAAAACTTAACACCCAAATTGGTAAATCAAGAAACTTGAGTTAAATTTTATGTGGATTGGAGAAAAAGGTTAAGATCGAGGGTGATGTATAAGTTGAGTTAATTGGCGAATCAAATTATCCAAATGGGCCATATTTAATACTAATAAAATATAACGTAGGAGATTGATTAATTGAAATTCATGAAGATATGGATTGTAGTTAGAAAGGTGGTTTAATTCTTTGAATCCCAACCTTTGAAATCTTGGTTTGCAACCCTAAGTTTAAATTCATGAATTAATGGAGAGATTACTTAATAAATGAGATAAGGTGACATGGTTAAACACTTGTAACTTGTTGGTTCAATGATGGTAAGTTAAATTGACATTTGATTAGAAAATTTATGAAAATAATGATTTTCCTAATATACTCACAAATTATCAAACTAAACTTCATGTTGAATCGATTTGAGCTTATTAAAAATTTAATAAATGTTGAAAGTGAATTTGATAATGTGATACGAATTTATTGGTGAACTTGTAATAAAAATAGATGACTTGAATGTGTTTAGATAATTGCATAAAAATGGAAAAACGAAATAATGTTACGGTTGGTGAAGTGCAATAAGAATAAATGCTTGTGAAATCTAATTGGGAATACTTGAAAAATTGATATTGTGAAATTAGATTGGGGAGATGAACTCTCCGTTGTAAACAAATGATGATATGGTTAATCAAATATTAAATTGAGAATGGTTGATGTGATTAAATTGGGCTTGACTAGTTTCGCGGTGAAAGATCGAAAATTTGTACAAGAAGGGTATCGTGTGCCCTCAAGTTAACCTCCGTAAAATAGACGTGATTGTCGTGGTGAGTTATAGAGTTATCTATTACCCAACGACTTCGCGTAGCCTGTTGAGGGAATAGGAAAAGGTTTCTATAAATTGTACCGGACATCAATTCAGTGTTTTGATTAATAAAATGAAATGAAAATGTGAATAGGAAACTGATGTATTGGAAAGAAAGATAACAAGAAAAGAATTCAACTAATGAAAAGGAAAAGAAAATGAAAAAAATAAAAATTTAATGATTGAATAAGACATAGAACTGGGTTTAATGATAATAAAATATAAGAATAAATAAAAGACGAACTAAATGGAAGAGTTAGAAAATTTGAAGTTAAGAAATCAAAATAAATTCATATTATCTTTAAAATTTATATCAAATGGGTGTGTATGTGAAATCATAAAATGAGTAAAAAAAATAATTGAAAGTGACCGCATAATATCTTGTTTATTCACACTTCACAAATTATGCATTACATCTTTATTAGTCTTTATTTTACGAGCTTTGACTTACGTACGATGAATAGCATCTTTTATAGGTTCTCGTGATCAAGAAATGGCATAGAAATATTACGTGGTTGTGAAATAATTTTAAAAGAAAAAAGAGATTTATATTTTAAGATAGTTTTGTGCAAATTATTATTTTTATATGTGAAAAGATCTTCTTGAGATTGAAACATGTATAATTTAAAGTTGTTTGTTGTATATAAATTGAATGAAGTACATGAAACTAAATGAATGAAAATGAACGAATTTTACATTTAGAAATGGTAAAGAAGATTATTGGGTGAATGTAATCATTATGAAAATTATTGATTATTAAGTAGAGTTCACCTGTGATAGAAAATTAAGATTCATGTTGAGCCTGAATATATATTGTTATATTGTTATTTGAGTTTGATAAGTTTTTTTTGAGTAATTTGGGATTATTTGATACTTTGATAGTTTTATAAATTTGGGAGTTAACCTCTTTTAAAATAAGTAATAGACTCAAGAAAATAACATCATAAAAATTCTAATCATTGGAAGAATAAATTGTCTTGTAAAATTGACGTGCGTTTGGAAAAGTGACACAAATTGTGTCACAATGAGTTGTAATTCTACCACACAATAATGTCATGTCATATATACTTTTCAGGGAATAGGCCCCACAGACCTAATAATATTTTGTTGCATCAATGCACAACATGCTTCTGTGCCTTCTTAGGATATCAAAGCGCATCATTTTTTCATAATTTAAATCAGTTCATTCATTTAGCATAGATTTTTCATGCCAAAAATAAGATGATTAGTAAACATCGGAAGTTACATGATAAGAACACATTTGTATTAAAAGAAATAAATAATAAATGTAACTTTAACAAAAAAAATCATTACAACTACTTTCTGATTTAACTTTGTGATGAACGAATACTGCAAATGCTACATGACGAATGGTTCAATTCATAAAAAATAAAATAAAAATAAAAAAATAAAAAAATAAAAAAATTTGTTCAAGATGGCCTCCAAATGGCAAACAGCAGCGTGCTGTGTTTTTACCTATTCTCTAATATTGCTACCCAAAAGTTACCTAACTTGCGAGATTTAGTTGCCAACCCCGTGGTCAATGCACCAGGGCAAGAAGAATCATACTAGGGGTGAAGCAAATATCCCAAAAGCGAGCACACTCAAGCAGCCATAAATGTAAGGTCTCATGAGATTTTTTTTCATGTTCTCATATATATAAATGCAAATAAAAATGTATTTACCAAATGTATCGCGGTATCTCTATGGGATAATTGTAATTACCCCGTGAAACTCATGAATCTCCAAATACTTCAGCTATGGAAAGCTAACTAGTAAGTTTGCAAATGTCATTAGATGTTACATAACTTTGTGAATTATATGATGATATCATCTTTCCAAAAAAAAAATGAAGCTAACAAGATCTTATAAGGTGAGGAGAGATAACAATAGCAATAATATCAAGTGCCTTTTAAGGCAGTTATTATCTTGCACAGGAGAAACAAAAAATTATATCTTGATCATGCAATAGGAAGAGGGAAAGATTCATGATGACTCTTGCTGCTTTGCTGTTGCCATTGCTTTCTTTTTCATTGTCCAAAATACAGTGTAATATCGGTTCTGCAATTGAAAGAAAGATTTCAGAATAATCCAGTGTACCGCTAATGGATGTACTTACCAATCTTACAAAAAAGACGTGCACGCGTTTTATTGGCAAACTAACATTATCCCATATATTTTCCACAGGGAAATTCATTAAAGGATTACTCCGTTGTACAACTGTCAACAGCAAATATATCATGAAGCTGATAGGTTTCTTTTTTCTTCTTCTTTTTTTTGATAATTAAGGCTAAGGGAAAAGATTTTTATTTTTGTCAAAATTACTCAAATAATTATCCTACTCTTGGTCCGTTCATTCGAACCATTTTAAAATTTTAATCAATTTGATAGTTTTCTAAAACCTTTTGTTAACTATCTTGTATTGTCACAGGAAATAAACAGTTTTGTGCAAGTTTAGCAAAGGAGACAATCATTCAAATAGATTGATATCTTTGCATATCGCTCATTGGAAATTATCATCAACCATACGACTTTAGATTGTTGGGATAAGCAAAATGCCAAATCAATAAATGCACAAAAAGTAACTCAAAATCTGGCTTAAGATTGTTGGAAAATGTGGATACTATTTGTGGAATTATTATTAATAACCACCTAGGCAAGAAACAGAAGTTGGAATTATATTCCATAAGAATTCAAAGAAGACGATAGATCAAGGGCATAGTGTGAACACATAACAATACATATTTTCCAACAATCAATGATTCAATGCCATGATGCACACATACTAATATATAATTAAAATTCATCAAGACTCAACCTTTGATATCAATACAATATATCACATTAAAGTAAATTTTTCACTTACCGTTTTTCATTTCAAAAATGCCACTGTGGCTAACTACTAATAGCCATAAGATACATTTATGCTTTTCCATGAAACCATTGACACCACGTGAGTATTAGCTATAATATGTACCAAACGGGCACCACAAGGTAGCAACCAACAACTACGTTATATGTAAGTTGCAAATACACACCAGCCACCTTTTTTGGGATTATCCTGACTGGTAACGCACCCAATTTTATGCAAATTTTCGGCCTTTCACTAAGAAGTTGGCTAACCCCAACTTATTCACACGGGTGTACTAATTTAAAGTAACTCAAATCGATCCAACTTTTCAATTCCATTGACTCTATGTAATTAAACCTTTAATTTGCAATTTAACAGAGCATAATAAAATGCTAAGGTTTCTCTTCAAATTGTGTGAAAACTCGTACATCATCATATTAATCCAATTACCATGCATAACCAAATAGATCACAAATTTCAAGTAAAGAATTCAAATAGGAATTCATCAAACATATGGCCAGCATAGTCTAGAATCCTACCTCAATTCAAGCAAAAATGAGAGGGGAAATGCCAGATTTTGAAGGTGGTCCAGACAAAGTTCCAACCGGTAGAAATGGAAGTCTTCGTCATGTAGATCGACTTTGCCTTCTTCAGTTTCAGGAGATTCAGATAAAACCTTACCCGCATGCACCCATATATATGTGTTTGTAGAGAGAGAGAGAGAGAGAGAGAGTGAGAGAGAGAAGAGGAAGAGAGAGAACCGAAAGAGGGAGTG